>JAJQKJ010001934.1:0-112900 GCA_029574335.1 Rana kukunoris | reverse complement strand
TTTCTTTCCCCGCACTTGAGCCGCGCTGTTTAGACTGAGAACAGCGGAGTCACGTGACCCAGAGCTGAGGGAAGGGCAGAAGAGGACAGGCGGGAGGCGGCGTACGGGGAGGAAGTCTACAGACGCAGTGTGTTGGGGAGGCAAGACAGTCAGTCTGTTACAAGCCAACCAATGTCCATCGAAGGAGCGGATGCAAGAAGGTATGCAAGGAAGGGATGAGGCAGAACGAGGTGGGGAGGCTGAAGTAACCCCTGGAGAGAACCCACAGGGAACAGCCCTAAAAGATCCCCGGGATATAGATCTAAGAGCTTTGCTGCAAGCCCTACCAACGCATGCAGACTTAGAATCCCTGCCCACCCGTTCGGATATAGAATCCATGTTGGCACGGCTAGAGGAAATTCACCAACAGGAGTGGAACCAGGTCCGCACCTTTCAGAACATCTAACAGGAGAGGAAGACCGGGTGACCACGCTAGAGAAATGGGTCCAGCAGCTGGAACAGGTACAAAATTTACAGTCTGTACATGTTACCCTGTTGCAGCTGCAGATGGAAGAATTTGAGGACCATAGCCGCCGCCAAAACCTACGGTTCAGGGGGATCTGGGGCCCCTTCTGTGAATAAAGACATCCAAAGACGTTATAGGGCCGTTTTCACCGGTATGCACACAAAGAACTTATAAGCCGTAAGGCTTGGGAAAAAGGAGATGTAGAATATGAAGGTGCAAAGATAAATGTATTACCTGACCTGTCACGGGCTACGTTGCCATGTAGGGCAATGCTACGTCCTCTCTTGGAAAAGATTAAATCACTGGGGGGGGACCTATCGCTGGGGATACCCCATTGCATTGACAGTTAAAAAAAACTCACTCACATTTACACTGCGCCATCCTAGGGAACTACCTGATCTTTTTTCCTTTATGGAGATGGATGCCAAAGAGATCCCAAATTGGCTGCAGGAAATCCCAGGAGCTTTGAGAAAAGCGGATAGGATGGGGGGTATGGGACTCACAGATGGGAGGAAAAAATGAGAAGAAAGGAATGAAGAATGTACCCTAAAAACAGAGACAGGACCCGTATTTAGAGCAAGCCCTCCGGAAGAGAAGGTCCCTCTATCCTCGGAGTAGGATGAGGGGTCGTAATGTGTTCTCCTCTTCCTTTTTTTTTTGTGGTTTTTTTTTTTCATCCTTTATTTAATTTTAAAACAAAGCAGAGGAAACAAACATTTTATTACAGGTATCTACTGTACAAGTATTTATTCTATACAATTCCTATATCATATAACCTCCTCTGTCTTTATATGTAATATACCTTTTCCTGACAACAAAATCTACCTATTAATAATCATCATTAGCCCCCTCCTTCTCGTACTATTATACTTCATAGTCCTTCTCATACCCCCATTATACCCATTGGGGCTTCTAATCCCCCCATGAGGGCATTCCCTTGTCCCCTGCATGGCAGGGGGCTTTCTCTCCGACCCTTCTTATAGCTTGTTTACCTCTGCTTGTCCTATCCCACTCACACCGAAATAAACAACAAAACAAAACAAACAAAAAAAAAAACCCTCACCCCCCTCCCTCCTAGACAACCGCTCTCAGCCCGTTACCACCATCTCCAGGTCTCGTTAGTTTACAAATTTACGTCTATAAAGGTTTTAACCCTCCTCTGAGTATTTAAATTGATTCCATTCTGCCCGCGTCTCCAGGTAGGATCCCCCGTTTCTGCCGAGATGTCGAGACCAAATCCTCCATCTTATTCAGATCTTCTACTCTTTTAAGCCACATCCCTACTGATGGAGGCTGAGTCTGCTTCCACATTACTGGAATACAGGCTCTTGCTGCGTTTAAAAGGTGACATATTACCAACTTCTCAGGCCCCGTACACACGACCGAGTTTCTCGGCAGAATCCAGCGAGAAGCTCGCTGGGATCCATATTCTGCCGAGAAGCTCGATCGTGTACACTTTCGTCGAGCGTCCCATCGGGAAGCTCATCGAGCCAAAATAGAGAGCAGGTTCTCTATTTGCTCGACGGGCCATCGGGACTAATGGCTCGACGCCTTTTTTGACAGCCTGGTCGATGAACTCGACGGCCGGCCGAGACCCTCGTCGGGCGGAACGATGAGTTTAGCCCGACAAGGATCTCGGTCGTGTGTATGCGGCCTTATACCGTCTAACCGTAATATCCGATTCCTGTAACAGGTAGAACGTCCACTCCACCGGTAGCTCCCCTTCACTGAACCTTTGTGTTATTTCCCTCACCTCCTTCCAGAAATTCTATATCCTGGGACACTTCCAGAAGATGTGTATTAACGTCCCTCCTTTTCTCCCACACCAACATTTATCTGGCACCTCTGGATAACATATACTTAAAACCGCAGGGGTGCGATACCAATGTAATAAGATCTTAAAGTTCATCTCCCTTACACTGACTGAGGATTCAAATATATTACGTAATATTTTATTCTTTTGCTCTTCCGTGAAAGATCTACCCAGCTCCACCTCCCATCTGCTAAAGAAAGGTAGTCTAAAGTCCTCTGCAGGTGCGTTCAGTAATTCTATAGTTCTAGAAAGAGTATGTTGGAGCGTTCCACTCCCATTACAATATCCCTCAAATTTTGTTAACTTACACTCATATCTACTTGGTAAATCCAGAGTATCCATAAAATGCACTTGCATTGCCCTCCAAAAATCCAATTGATGGGTCCCTGTCATCTCCTGGATCGTGGGCCATACTCCCTCCTTCACAAAATGAGAGACTTGAAACAGTCCCTGCTCTGTCATTTTACCAAAAGGCCCCCTTCGTCGAACTGTGGGTTCCCCACAATGGGGAAGAGAGGTGAGTCTAATGTTGACATTTTCCCCTTCTCAAATAGCCCATATCCTATCCGAAGTGTGGGGCCTATCAAAGGATGTTTCTTCGCCTCTTTCGGGAGCTCCCTGTAGCACCATGCCGCTCTTTGGAGTAAGCCACTATACTGAGCTTGCTCTAGCCCCGGCCATATTTTCTGTTCACCATGTCTACCCCAGTCTATCAGACGACTCAATAGTGCCGCCTGATAGTATCTGTATATATCTGGGGCCGCCAACCCCCCCTCTGTTTTAGGTAGTGACAGTATAGATCCCTTAATTCTTGGGCATTTTTTTATTTAATTTTTTTTGTTTTTCTTTTAAAGTGTATTTTGTGCGTGAACTCGAGAGAGAGGAGCCGGACTGCAGGAGTTGGGAGTAGGCAGACCCTCCCCCCGGAGGCAATCGCCATCCTTCTCCATGCCCCCAGTGGCAATGGCGGGTGTGAGGGGGGGCCTCCCACTCACCCCGCCCTATCTGCTCCACTTGGGAGCCCGACTGGGGCCCAACAGGACCCCAATGGGGCAGAGGGACTCCCCCTATGAGGGAGTGAGGGGGTCTAGCCCACCCAGCCAGCCCCGTAGGTCCTTCGCCTCTCTTTTATTTTAGGAGACCTCATGGCCAAAGTGCGTGTGTTAAACCAATTTCGTGTGCGTGCAAGTGTGGTGTTTTTTTGGGGGGGGGTGGGCATACTAAGCACAGGCGTACCTTACATAGCACACCCACCGGGAGCCGGGCTGAGACCACCAAACTCAATTCATATGTAGCCGAGACCCAGATCCGAACCCTTGGCTGCAGAGGTGAACGGCTTGTCAGCGCAGTGCCAATCACGTTGAGCCACCACAGCTCTCACCTTGGGCATTTATTTGCCCATATAAATCTACTGAACGTGGCTTGTATCTGTTTGAAGTACTGCTTGGGTATAGCAATAGGGAGTGTCTGAAAAAGGTACAAGAATTTCGGTAAAATGTTCATTTTAATAATATTACACCTCCCAAACCACGAATTGAGTCCCTTCTGCCATCCATCCAGGAAGATCCGAACTCTAACTAGCAGCAGTACAAAATTGAGCTTGAATACTTGTTTAAGATCCGCCGGAATGGGTGTTCCCAAATACGTCAGGGCTGAACTTGTCCATTTAAATTTATAGTTAGATTTCAAAGTCTTCAATTCTTCCTCAGCAATCGATACCCCCATAGCCTCAGATTTGGCATAATTGATCAAATTTGCTAATTTCCCATATAGCTCCGGTTCTTGGAGTAAGATAGGGAGTGATACCATCGGATTAATCAGACTATACATCATATCGTCCGCGTATGCTGAAATCTTATGTTTAACTCTGCCTACACTCACCCCCTTAATATCTGGATTCAATCGGATCCTGTTCAGTAAAGGCTCAACAGATAAAAGAGGGGATAACGGACATCCCTGTCTTGTCCCGTTCAATAACTTAAAGTGGATGAGTACCCCATTCACTCTAACCTGGGCAGTAGGAAGGGTATAATTACTCGAAATCCACTATCATCTTGTTACCGAACCCCATGTGTCTAAGTATCAGGAACGTGAATCGCCAATTTATACGATCAAAGGCTTGTTCAGCATCTGTCCCTAGGAAGACACATGGGGTTCGGGATGAGCCCACCACATGAATTAGATTTAAAGTTTTAATCGTATTGTCTCAGGCTTCACGCATCTGCACAAATTCCACCTGGTCTTTATGGACCAGGTCGGGTATGTGTTGTTGTATACGTATTGCCAAGATCTTAGAAAAAAGCTTCAGATTCGTATTTAAAAAGGAAATCGGTCTGTAGCTCCCACATTGGGAGGGTTCTTTCCCTTCCTTTGGTTTGACTGCAATCACAGCCTTAAAAGATTCAGTATGGAAGGAGCTTGTGTCTCCTACGCTATTAATCAATTTTACCATGGATAGTCCCAGAATCGGGAGAAGAAGTCTATAATACTGTATAGTAAACCCGTCTGGGCCTGGTGCTTTACCTCCCTTCCCTTTTTTCACTGCCTCTTGGATTTCTTCCATGGTAATTGATTTTTCCATTTCCTGCCTTACTTCTGGGGTCACACTCCTAACACCTGATGTTAACACTATAGAAGTTACCAAACCTCTGCGCCATTTCTCTCGGTAAACAAATTTTTCCCCCTCCTTCTCCTGAGATCATTGGTATATATGTCTTTAATTGTTGCTCCCTCAACAACTTATACAGTATATACAAAGAAGTAAGGTGCGCAACAATGTAACATATATAAAAAAATGTTGAAAATTAGAAAAAAGTCGGTGATAGTGATACACCTAAATACAGTGCAAAGTCCCAAGTACAATTTAAATTGTGATGTGCTCAGGAAAGTCTCTTCCATAAATCATTTATACACAGTTCATAGGAAAAGTATAATCTCCTAATGGTATTGGGGGGTGGTGGATAATTCAGTTGATAGACCGCATCTGCTCAATTAAGAAGTAATAGATGGCCGCTTACCACAAAGTTGGACCCTTTGGGGGGTCAGTAGAGCACTCAACAATATTATCCACGGCTTAATTTCGGGGGTTACTCCACTGCTGTCAGCACGGGACTCCTCCGGAACGCTGAAAGTTTCTGTCATGGACCGTGAAATCATACTTCATGTATTACATAAGATGAGACATTATGTATATGACATATTGCAGGATGCCTTTGGACATTATGAGGTGTCTGTCTAGATGGGGATTGAACTGAATCAGACTATTGAGGACTATTGAAAGGCTAAGTGGCTTGTGAAAGACATTCATTGTCATTCTCTAAAAAATGAGATCTCTCAGGCCTCGTACACACGAGGCAATAGATTTGTTCAAAACGGTCTGTCCGACCGATTTGAACAAATCTGTCTGTTTGGATTTTGGTTTGCTCGCGTGTACACACGAGCAAACCAAAATCCCCGCCAGCAGACGGCGCGCTGACATGTCGGTGACGTGGCGGTGACGTTGACGCCGCCACGTCACCGCACCAGGAAGTAAAACACTTCCGCGAATGCGCCGAATCCATTCGGCGCCGGTGCGAGACGACATGTCTGCTGGTAAGTGTACTAACCAGCAGACATGTCGGGCGGACGGGTTCCCACCCGATAGATTTCAAAGCATGCTTTGAAATCTGTCGGGTGGCCAAATCCGTCGGCTCGCCCGTACACACGATTGAATCTGTCTGCTGGGACGGTCTAGCAGACCGTTTCCAGCAGACAGATTTGATCGTGTGTACGCGGCCTCAGATGTAGTAATGACCTCCTCTCTATGCGGAGACAAGCCGGCTACATAACGTATTCTGTTAACTTCACTGATGTCATTGTCTACAGAAATGTCTCTGTATGGAAACCCCAGTGTGTGAAAAAGGGGGGGGGGATTTCATTGTTCTTTGATTGATGAAAGCTGTAACCTGTATATAACAAGCTGAGTGTTTCAATAAAGTTGAGTTCTGGTTGAACATTCATACAACTCGTTTGGTGTGTGTTCTTCATGGATCCAATCGGCACATAGCTGTAGGTTGGATCCTGTAATCTTGGATGACTGGACCATCAGATGTTGCAAGCTGCAATCTGATCCGATAGAAGCAGAGGAGTGTCGGGAGAGCAGGACCTGGGCGAGAAAGGGTCTCATCACATTGGTTGGCAGCGGTGGGAATTGCTCTCCAGTTACTGGGACAACTCCAAACCACCACCATGAATGACCAGCTATGCAGCCTGCAGGAAAACCATGCTAAAAGATTTGCTTGAAGAGCCGTGGAGGGACCGGTAGGACAAAGAACAAGGCCACCCTGATCATTACGCTAGCCGAGATGGATCAGAGGGATGGTGATGCAGGACCCCCGTCAGTTGAATACTTGTTCCAGCAGCGAGTTCAACAGCGGTTGGCATTATATGGTGCTAACCCATCAGAGACCGCCAGACAGGAGGCCATTAGAGACATCCAGCTGCAGGATGAGCGACAACAGAAAGAACTAAAGCGCCAAGAGAGAGAACGAGAGCGACAACAGAGAGAACGAGAACGAGAGCGACAACATGAGTAGACAATGGCAGAAATACAGCGATCGAGGACAACGCCTAAAGAAGCAGCACCAAATGAAAGAAGAGGAGAGGTACAGATACCGGCGGTAACCATGGAAGAGGAATTCAGAAGGAGGTTGCGAGAGAAGCAGATACAGTACAGAGGACCAGTATCAAAGGAGGTTCTGCTTGGATGGTCTGATTCGATCCGCTGCGAACTCTGGAAAGAAGCGCTAGCCCACGAGCAGCGACACCAGGGAAAAGCTCTTCCCCTCCATCCATAGAAGGTACTGGTCACAGTATGAAGTAAGAATGCTGTTATTGGGGGAACAACCAAAGCAGGAGTGGACAACAGAGTTAAGCAGGCTGATCCGGGCAGAGATGCGGTTGGACGAGAGCTACAGAGCCCTCCGGTGGCATGCAGTCCAAGAGTGCCCGTGGTCAGCGGATGACAGCCCCACGGAAGGCTTTGACTATGATGGCCTGGGGTTGTTGTATTGGAAGATGTCCAGGGATCCCGACTTTGGAAATGATCGGGAGTGGCGCTTGGAGGACATAATGGAGCACAGAGAGGAAAAGTTGAATATCTCGGAAGGCCACTGGTTACAGGAAGATTTGGAATTTCTGGCCATTCAGGAATGGGAGCTGGAATTTGCCTACAAACAGCTGCTAGACTCCGCTAAGCAGCAGGATGGGGCTCCCTTTGCCTGGGACTATGAGGAAATATCAGCTGACAGTGCTGAAATCCTGGCTGAAGAATCGGCAATGTGGCAGGGTAACAGTGTGCGTTGCCAACCTGCCCCTGCAGCTATGGACCAGGAGGTCTTATGGCAGATGCAGAAAGTGCCGACTGACCTTGAGGATCCTGTTTCTGCATGGGATGATCTTGAATGGAGGAATGTGCCTGTCCGGCAGTATGCCAGTGAATCGGCAGTGGAAAATCTGGAGATTGCCATTCCCAAAGCTGAAGTGCTGACCGCAGGGCCGAGCTCTGCTAACCTCTGCTCAGTACCTATAGCATCTTCTGGGTTACATGGACAGGAGATGGTGAACCTCTATCCCCAGACACCAGTTGCAGAGACAGGGGATTTAATAGATTTTTCTGCTGAAGAACAACCTGATGAGCCTCCAGCAGAAGAGCTGGGATCAGGCACAAACTTCACTGTGCTCTGCCAAGCACCACAGGCAGTATTTGTGGAGTTACAAGGAACTTCCCCAGCTGAAGCACTGGTCACCGGACAGAGGGTTCAAGACCTCTGCCCCACCCCTGTGGCAGTTTCAGAGGCTCAGGGTGAGAAGGTGGCGATCACGCCCCAGGTGCAAATTACAGAATGTATGAACTGTTCAGAGGATGTTACGGATTGTGCACCCCCAGAAGTGCTGGCAACAGGGCAGAGTGCCAGCCATCTCTGCCCAGCATCGGGACCAACTGTGGAGTTCCAGGAAGCCGGGGCGGTTGGCCCCCCTCCCCAGCAACCAGCTGAGGTGGTAAAGCTCGTATTCCCAGCTGAATCACTGGCAGCAGGACAGGATGCTACTGGCGGCTGCACCCCACTACAGCTTGAGCGGATATCGGTGGATGGGACTGTGGTCTCCACTCACAGCAACCCAGCGGAAGACCTGGCAACAGAGCAGAGTGCCCCGGGCCTTTGCTTTCACCTAACAGAAGAGGGGGTTCCTGTGGTAGTGGATGGGACTTCGATCTTCACTGACTCAACCCCAGAAAATGATACGGCCCTGAGACAGGAGGATGTCGGCTTTGCTTTGCAAGCATCGGGGAATTTTCACCTAGCACCAGTGGAGGGGACTTCAGTCTCCACTGGTATACCCCAGGAATGGTGGCCAGTTGGCCCAGATCCCCAACAGCATGATGAACTGAGCCCAGCCACCCTGTTTTCTCTCCAGCGGCTGAAAGGACTCCAGGGAGAATGGCCAGTCCAGGCTTCTCCCCAGCGGCAGGCGTATTCTCTGAGGGAGGCAGAGGTTGGCGGGGTGAGTAATGCTCTGTTTGGAAGAATTTATTTGGGGTACTGTATGGATACCGGCATTGGGGGACTGGAACTACTGACTAAATTCAGAGTCAACCTGCCTGGTGGCTCCTACTGTGTTAGTCTCCTGCCAAAAGGGGAGATGTGTGACAGGCCTAGCCGGGACAGGGGCTTTTGGAGAGGACTGAATGCGAGCCTCTTGCCGTCCGATTATGGGCCAGGGCCTCAAACCAGGAAGGCGGATGGTTTATCCCGGCAGACAGTCCTGGAACCTTAAGACTACTTTTCCAACATCCTCGAGTGGACCCGTTTGGGTCCCACTGCGGCTGTTGGACTATTTCCCAGGGGGAGTAATGTCATGGACCGTGAAATCATACTTCATGTATTACATAAGATGAGACATTATGTATATGACATATTGCAGGATGCCTTTGGACATTATGAGGTGTCTGTCTAGATGGGGATTGAACTGAATCAGACTATTGAGGACTATTGAAAGGCTAAGTGGCTTGTGAAAGACTGTCAGGAGGGATGAGAGATCAGACCCGTGTGACTGCACAGAGAGACCAGACAATATGATCAGTGAAGTAAAAGGTGTTTAATAAAGTAAATAAGGACAACCAGTAAAGATAGCAAACAATATATATATAATCAAGAAGGGAATACCGTACAGATAGGTCAAGCCAGGCCGAGGTCATACACAAGGGATACCAGCAGATGGGACAGGACGGAGCAGGGGTCGGATGGATGGACTAGCTGCAGGATTCAGGTTAAGGGGAGACAGGGAACAGGAAGCAGGGCAGACAGGTCCAGGCGGGATCAGGGATCAGGATGCAGGGCAGACAAGTCCAGGCGGGATCAGGGATCAGGATCAGAACAGGATCAAGGTACCGAATCAGGGTCAGAATACAGGTCAGGGTACAGGCTTAGGTCCAGCAGATATGAAGATACCAGGGCGAGCTCTGCTTGAGCTCGCCGGGTATAAATAGGGAGTGTCTTAATTACGTTCAAGTCACACCTGAACGTATGAAAGGCTGTGAACTCCAGAAGGCCAGGAACCCCCCGCTGGTAGAGGCCGATACTGCAGCCAGACTAACAAGCAGATGTACCAACAGGGGGGACCATTCCTGACAGTACCCCCCCTCAAAGGAGCGGCCTCCGGACGCTCCAACCAGTTGTTGCTGGGGAAGGCTCATGGTGTCAAGCCAGGCAGTGGATAAAGGCTCCGGGTCATCAAGCTGGGCAGAAGACGAAGGCTCCGGGTCATCGAGCTGGGCAGAAGATGGAGGCTCCGGGTCATCGAGCTGGGCAACAGACGAAGGCTCCGGGTCATCAAGCTGGGCAGAGGGCATAGGCTCCGGGTCATCGAGCTGGGCAGCAGACAAAGGCTCCGGGTCATCGAGCTGGGCAGCAGGCTCCGGGTCATCGAGCTGGGCAGCAGGCTCCGGGTCATCGAGCTGGGCAGCAGGCTCCGGGTTATCGAGCTGGGCAGCAGGCTCCGGGTCTTCGAGCTGGGCAGCAGGCTCCGGGTCATCAAGCTGGGCAGAGGGCATAGGCTTCGGGTCATCGAGCTGGGCAGCAGACAAAGGCTCCGGGTCATCGAGCTGGGCAGCAGACAAAGGCTCCGGGTCATCGAGCTGGGCAGCAGGCTCCGGGTCATCGACCTGAGCAGCAGGCTCCGGGTCATCGAGCTGGGCAGCAGGCAAAGGCTCCGGGTCATCGAGCTGGGCAGCAGGCTCCGGGTCATCGAGCTGGGCAGCAGGCTCCGGGTCATCGAGCTGGGCAGCAGACAAAGGCTCCGGGTCATCGAGCTGGGCAGCAGGCTCCGGGTCATCGAGCTGGGCAGCAGGCAAAGGCTCCGGGTCATCGAGCTGGGCAGCAGGCTCCGGGTCATCGAGCTGGGCAGCAGGCTCCGGGTCATCGAGCTGGGCAGCAGACAAAGGCTCCGGGTCATCGAGCTGGGCAGCAGGCTCCGGGTCATCGAGCTGGGCAGCAGGCTCCGGGTCATCGAGCTGGGCAGCAGGCTCCGGGTCATCGAGCTGGGCAGCAGGCTCCGGGTCATCGAGCTGGGCAGCAGGCTCCGGGTCATCGAGCCGGGCAACAGACGAAGGCTCCGGGTCATCGAGCTGGGCAGCAGACGAAGGCTCTGGGTCATCGAGCTGGGCAGCAGACGAAGGCTCTGGGTCATCGAGCTGGGCAGCAGACGAAGGCTCTGGGTCATCGAGCTGGGCAGCAGACGAAGGCTCTGGGTCATCGAGCTGGGCAGCAGGCACAGGAACAGCAGGCTGGCGGACTGGCACAGGAGCAGCAGGCTGGGCAGCGGACTGGAAGTCATTAAGCCGGGCAGCAGACTGGAAGTCATCAAGCCGGGCAGCAGACTGGAAGTCATCAACCTGGGCAGCAGACAGGAAGTCATCAACCTGGGCAGCAGACTGGAAGTCATCAACCTGGGCAGCAGACTGGAAGTCATCAACCTGGGCAGCAGACTGGAAGTCATCAACCTGGGCAGCAGACTGGAAGTCATCAACCTGGGCAGCGGACTGGAAGTCATCAACCTGGGCAGCGGACTGGAAGTCATCAAGCTGGGCAGCGGACTGGAAGTCATCAAGCTGGGCAGCGGACTGGAAGTCATCAAGCTGGGCAGCGGACTGGAAGTCATCAAGCTGGGCAGCGGACTGGAAGTCATCAAGCTGGGCAGCGGACTGGAAGTCATCAAGCTGGGCAGCGGACTGGAAGTCATCAAGCTGGGCAGCGGACTGGAAGTCATCAAGCTGGGCAGCGGACTGGAAGTCATCAAGCTGGGCAGCGGACTGGAAATCATCAACCTGGGCAGCAGACTGGAAGTCATCAACCTGGGCAGCAGACTGGAAGTCATCAACTTGGACAGCGGACTGGAAGTCATCAAGCTGGGCAGTGGACTAGAAGTCATCAACTTGGGCAGCGGACTGGAGGTCACCAACCTGGGCAGCAGACTGGAAGTCATCGAGCTGGGCAGCAGACTGGAAGTCATCGAGCTGGGCAGCAGACTGGAAGTCATCGGACTGGCAAGCTGGCACAGGAACATCAGGTTGGCGGGTTGGCACAGGAACATCAGGTTGGCAGGCTGGCACAGGAACATCAGGTTGGCAGGCTGGCACAGGAACATCAGGTTGGCAGGCTGGCACAGGAACACCAGGGTGGCAGGCTGGCACAGGAACACCAGGGTGGCAGGCTGGCACAGGAACACCAGGGTGGCAGGCTGGCACAGTAACACCAGGGTGGCAGGCTGGCACAGTAACACCAGGGTGGCAGGCTGGCACAGGAACACCAGGGTGGCAGGCTGGCACAGGAACACCAGGGTGGCAGGCTGGCACAGGAACAAGCTGGGAGGCTGGCACAAGCTGGGCAGCTGGCACTGGAACAGGTTGGTCGGCTGGCACTGGAACAGGTAGAGTAGATGGCACAGGAACAGGCATAGCAGCTGGCACAGGAACAAGCTGAGCAGATGGCACCGGGACAGGCTGAACAGGTGGCACTGGGACAGGCTGGGTAACTGGCACGATGGTGTGAGTTGGGAAGTACTTCCGTTTCTTTTTAGACTTAGACACTACAGGTTTGTTAACAGAAGGGGTGTATGAAGAGGGTGGAATTAAGTAGGAGGAAGGATTGGAATATGGCAGAGACACAGGGGTGGTGACTGGAGGAGGTTTTTGTGGAGTAGTTACAGGTGGATTATAGGCAGGGTAGGTACAATTAGTAGAAATTGGGTAGTAATATTTGGTAGGGTGCGGAATTAACTGGGCGAAAGCTGAGGTTGTCATTGGCGATGGGCGGATAGGTCCTTGGGAAGGTAGGTGGTTAATAGCAGGGTTGGAGCGGACAGGTGGATTAAAGGCAGGGTAGGTACAAGTAGAAACTGGGTAGTAATATTTGGTAGGATGCTGAATCATCTGAGCTGGGGTTGCCATTGGTGATGGATAGATGGATCCCTGAGAAGGCAGAGGGTTAATAGTAGGGCTGGAACGGACTGGCTTGGCTGGAATCAGGAGATCTGACCATGCCTGCAGCACAGGTTGAACAAAAGCAGGTTCACACACACCTTGTCTAATCAGAGCCTGCACAGAATCAATACACTCAGATAACTTTTGCTGGGGACAGGAGGAATAATACTCATCAAAAGACGCCGGATCATCCTCTAATAACCACACCAGGGATTCAACTTGGTCATGACTGAAGGGGGAGAGAAATCGTCCCTACCGACAGGAATAGATGACAGGGCTGGTTTTACACACAACCGAATTAATGGCTGAACATCATTAAAAGTCATGTAACCCTGATCCACACAGGAATGAGCTAATCGGATAGTTTCCATTAGCTGGTCACTAGTCCAACCCTCCAAAACTTGGCGACAATACCCTTCATCCTCTTCAGCCAGCAGAGAATAATAAAGGATGTCATCGTAATCCATGTTTGGAGCAATGCACTACACCAGGATGGTCCCCAAATGCAGTCACGTCTGATCAAGAGTGGCCCTGGTATACTGTCAGGAGGGATGAGAGATCAGACCCGTGTGACTGCACAGAGAGACCAGACAATATGATCAGTGAAGTAAAAGGTGTTTAATAAAGTAAATAAGGACAACCAGTAAAGATAGCAAACAATATATATATAATCAAGAAGGGAATACCGTACAGATAGGTCAAGCCAGGCCGAGGTCATACACAAGGGATACCAGCAGATGGGACAGGACGGAGCAGGGGTCGGATGGATGGACTAGCTGCAGGATTCAGGTTAAGGGGAGACAGGGAACAGGAAGCAGGGCAGACAGGTCCAGGCGGGATCAGGGATCAGGATGCAGGGCAGACAAGTCCAGGCGGGATCAGGGATCAGGATCAGAACAGGATCAAGGTACCGAATCAGGGTCAGAATACAGGTCAGGGTACAGGCTTAGGTCCAGCAGATATGAAGATACCAGGGCGAGCTCTGCTTGAGCTCGCCGGGTATAAAAAGGGAGTGTCTTAATTACGTTCAAGTCACACCTGAACGTATGAAAGGCTGTGAACTCCAGAAGGCCAGGAACCCCCCGCTGGTGGAGGCCGGTACTGCAGCCAGACTAACAAGCAGATGTACCAACAGGGGGGACCATTCCTGACAAAGACATTCATTGTCCAGTGTGTAGAGGTGTTAAGTCAGTCGGCTCTTTGACCTTTCTATTGTGTGATAACACTGTGTTGAGCCTTTTGATTATCAGGAGTATTGGATTAGCATGTCATTATCTAAAAAATGTGATCTCTCAGAAGTAGTAATGACCTCCTCTCTATGCGGAGACAAGCTGGCTACATAACGTATTCTGTTAACTTCACTGATGTCATTGTCTACAGAAATGTCTCTGTATGGAAACCCCAGTGTGTGAAAAAGGGGGAGAGATTTCATTGTTCTTTGATTGATGAAAGCTGTAACCTGTATATAACAAGCTGAGTGTTTCAATAAAGTTGAGTTCTGGTTGAACATTCATACAACTCGTTTGGTGTGTATTCTTCATGGATTCAATCGGCACATAGCTGTAGGTTGGATCCTGGAATCTTGGATGACTGGACCATCAGATGTTGCAAGCTGCAATCTGATCCGATAGAAGCAGAGGAGTGTCGGGAGAGCAGGACCTGGGCGAGAAAGGGTCTCGTCACAGTTTCCTACTTCCAACCATGGCTCAGAAGATCTTTGGACTCAGATGGATTGAGTGTGTGGCATAGAAAATAAAAAAAGGAACTCCATAGTGTAGCGGGTTTAAAATAATGACATTTATTCAGTTTGCACTGACATTAAAACAGTCTTTCACCCTGCACAAATGTGAGTCCTTAGATGAACTAGGAAAAAAGGTGTGCAGATACTTCCAGCTAAGGGTTGCCTTTAGCCTTAGCTGGAAGTATCTGCACACCTTTTTTCCTCAGTCCAAAGATCTTCTGAGCCCCGGTTGGAAGTAGGAAACTTTCAGCGAATTTTTTCTAATTTTCAACATTTTTTTAAATATGTTACATTGTTGTGCACCTTACTTCTTTGTATATATATGTTTAGTGGATCCCCATATTGGGCTCCTTTGTTTTGAGGTGCAGCATATTCACATATTTTTTCATTACTAAAGTTTATACACTAATTTCATTTTAGGGGATTTAGCGCGGATTGTTTTTTGTCTTTAGTACCCTCAGCAACTTAGCCATTTGCTTCCCACATTTATTGCCAAATTCATAATTCTGTCTCCTGCCTGTATTGATCTTTTCGCTTTATACATGAGTTATTCAGTTACTTGAAAAAAAGGGGGGGTGTCTGCGCTGTGAAAGTGGGGTAGGGAAGTATCCCAGGTGACTGGGTGAATGGATGTGGTAAGGGGAGGTGAACTTAGAACAACATGATAACCAACATAATGTGATAAACAGTAGTAAAACACAATAAATCACAGTGAAGGTGACTCCAAATAAAGTGACAGATACACTAACCCGTGCAGTGTAAGACCAAAGCTATACAATAGGAAAATTAACATACAGTGCGACCATCTGGCCCGTCTTTAGAAGAGTGAAAACCAGACCCAATCCCTGGACCAAGTACGAACTCGCTGTTCGTGGAAGATAGGCCCACCATCCATCACCTCCTAGTGAGTGGATGTATGTGTGATACATGCTGTCTGAATAGACGTTCCCTGTGCTGTACTTTAACTCACTTCCAATCTGTTTTATGTTTACTGCTGAGGAGTATTACTGCTGCTCGTCCCACTGAGGTACCACCCCCCCCCCCTTGGAGGTGGTGTTTTAGGCTAGGGATCACCTGAGGTGTCTATCGCTAACACCCTTTCCTGGCATCACAATTTCATCCTTGGACTTTCTTGGATATATGGGACTTTTTAAGAGAGACTTTATTTTTATTTAAGTTTATCCAGAGCCATTCTCTTTCTGGTCCTACAGCATTTTTAATGATGATGAAGAAAAGAGGGAAGGACGGCCGCACTCCAAGGATTTTCAAACGAAAAAAGTTGTCTTTATTGTAAATCCAAAAACATGTACAGTCACAGCAATCACAGAAAACAGGACAGCCGACGCGTTTCACACTCGATCAGTGCTTAGTCATGGCTATGGTATGGTGCTAACACAAAAACATTTATACTAAACCCCAAAATACCAAATAAAACATGTGACTCCCTTCAGCCTATAGCAACTTAAAGTTAATTAGTTGTGATAGACATCCTGAATGGGTGTAATCAGAGTGTCAAGTGTGTGCAGGCTGAAAGTCAACACTAACATAAAAAAGGTAACCCTTAAAGAACCTGTGTATGTGTGGATGTGAGGATTGCATGAAAATGGGGAGGGAGGGATATATATATATATATATATATAAAGGTGAATGTGAGAGTGAATGTAAAAAATAGTGAAAAATAAAATAGACTGGTTTTAAGTGTCTATATATTTATAGCCGAAATAGTGTTTAATGTGCCGAAGCAGTCATATGGCCCACAAACCAAAAGAAAAAACATGCCGATTGCACCCAAGTAGTCTCTGGTACATCCAGAATAACAGTTGCAGTCCCGCCGGACCTTTGAAAAGCGATACACTTGGACGACATGATCGATTGCTCTTCTATGGTTCATTAATATTGCTCATGCCGTCCACTCGCACACATTTGGGTCCTGGCTGTTATATATAGAGGTGCCTCGTAGTAAATCTATCACCTTTTTCATTTAAAAAAAAAGATACTTCTACACTTAGGACATCAATATATCTCTGCATCCTTTTACCATACCCCAACAATATTTTTATTTTTTTTCGTGTTTACTCATTCACTTGATCTTCATCCATTTCACGACCACATGAATATATGAATGAGACACATCTGTATTCATGAACACCTGTTCACTGACACGTGTTTTCACGTATACATTACATTACGTATACATTATAGAAACATTGTTATTTTTGTTTCACAAGTTGACATTAATTCACAAACATGTTCACAATGTGGTCCATATGGGAACATATCCCGGCACAGATAATTTTCTTTTCTCTTGTTTTTGTGTTTATTTATTTTTCTGTTTTTGTGTTTATAGTATTTTTATTTATTTTTTTTATTTATTTTCTCTTGTTCTTTTTTGTTTTTTTTCTTGTTTTTGTGTTTATAATTTTTTTTCTCTTGTTTTTGTGTTTATAAAATTTTTTTCTTGTTTTTGTGTTTATTTTTTTCTCTTGTTTTTGTGTTTATTTATTTCTTGTTTTTGTGTTTATAATTTTTTTTTTGGTTTGTGGGCCATATGACTGCTTCGGCACCTTAAACACTATTTCGGCTATATATATATACAGTGCAGAAAAAGTATTTGAACACCTGAGAAAATCAATGTTAATATTTGGTACAGTAGCCTTTGTTTGCAATTACAGAGGTCAAACGTTTCTTGTAGTTTTTCACCAGGTTTGCACACACTGGAGGAGGGATTTTGGCCCACTCCTCCACACAGATCTTCTCTAGATCAGTCAGGTTTCTGGGCTGTCGCTGAGAAACACAGAGTTTGAGCTCCCTCCAAAGATTCTCTATTGGGTTTAGGTCTGCAGACTGGCTAGGCCACGCCAGAACCTTGATATGCTTCTTACAGAGCCACTCCTTGGTTATCCTGGCTGTGTGCTACGGGTCATTGTCATGTTGGAAGACCCAGCCTCGACCCATCTTCAAAGCTCTAACTGAGGGAAGGAGGTTGTTGCCCAAAATCTCGCAATACATGGCCCCGGTCATCCTCTCCTTAATACAGTGCAGTCGCCCTGTCCCATGTGCAGAAAAACACCCCCAAAGCATGATGCTACCACCCCCATGCTGCACAGTAGGGATGGTGATCTTGGGATGGTACTCATCATTCTTCTTCCTCCAAACACGGTTAGTGGAATTATGACCAAAAAGTTCTATTTTGGTCTCATCTGACCACATGACTTTCTCCCATGACTCCTCTGGATCATCCAAATGGTCATTGGCAAACTTAAGACGGGCCTTGACATGTGCTGGTTTAAGCAGGGGAACCTTCCGTGCCATGCATGATTTCAACCATGACGTCTTAGTGTATTACCAACAGTAACCTTGGAAACGGTGGTCCCAGCTCTTTTCAGGTCATTGACCAGCTCCTCCCGTTTGGTCCTGGGCTGATTTCTCACCTTTCTTAGGATCATTGAGACCCCACGAGGTGAGATTTTGCATGGAGCCCCAGTCCGAGGGAGATTGACAGTCATGTTTAGCTTCTTCCATTTTCTAATGATTGCTCCAACAGTGGACCTTTTTTCACCAAGCTGCTTGGCAATTTCCCCGTAGCCCTTTCCAGCCTTGTGGAGGTGTACAATTTTGTCTCTAGTGTCTTTGGACAGCTTTTTGGTCTTGGCCATGTTAGTAGTTGGATTCTTACTGATTGTATGGGGTGGACAGGTGTCTTTATGCAGCTAATGACCTCAAACAGGTGCATCTAATTTAGGATAATAAATGGAGAGAATGGCAGACTAACAGGTCTTTGAGGGTCAGAATTCTAGCTGATAGACAGGTGTTCAAATACTTCTTTGCAGCTGTATCATACAAATAAATAGTTAAAAATTCATAAATTGTGATTTCTGGAATTTTTCTTTTTGATTATGTCTCTCACAGTGGACATGCACCTACGATGACAATTTCAGACCCCTCCATGATTTCCAAGTGGGAGAACTTGCAAAATAGCAGGGTGTTCAAATACTTATTTTCTGCACTGTAAATATATAGACACTTAAAACCAGTCTATTTTATTTTTCACTATTTTTTACATTCACTCTCACATTCACCTTTATATATATATATATATATATATATATATATATCCCTTCCCATTTTCATGCAATCCTCACATCCACAGGTTCTTTAAGGGTTACCTTTTTTATGTTAGTGTTGACTTTCAGCCTGCACATACTTGACACTCTGATTACACCCATTCAGGATGTCAATCACAACTAATTAACTTTAAGTTGCTATAGGCTGAAGGGAGTCACATGTTTTATTTGGTATTTTGGGGTTTAGTATAAATGTTTTTGTGTTAGCACCATACCATAGCCATGACTAAGCACTGATCGAGTGCGAAACGCGTCGGCTGTCCTGTTTTCTGTGATTGCTGTGACTGTACATGTTTTTGGATTTACAATAAAGACAACTTTTTTCGTTTGAAAATCCTTGGAGTGCGGCCGTCCTTCCCTCTTTTCTTCATCATCATTGCTATTTGCATCGCCAGCACCTTGGTAATCTAATTATCCTTGATCGTCTACAGGTCTCACCTGGAGTGGTGATTTCTTTTGTCTTTTTTGGATTCTACAGCATTTTTAGTCTAGCACTGTGTGTTAATTTTCCTATTGCATAGCTTTGGTCTTACACTGCACGGGTTAGTGTATCTGTCACTTTATTTGGAGTCACCTTCACTGTGATTTATTGTGTTTTACTACTGTTTATCACATTATGTTGGTTATCATGTTGTTCTAAGTTCACCTTCCCTTACCACATCCATTCACCCAGTCACCTGGGATACTTCCCTACCCCACGTTCACAGCGCAGACACCACCCCTCCCCTTTTTTTCATTTGCACTTTCTTTCTGCCAGATTGTTAGGCGTCTGCAGCAGTACCCCCAGTCCACCTCCCAGCCCACCCCCCTCGGTAGCGCAGGAGGCTTTCTATATATTTATTCAGTTACTTGTCTACGTCTCGCCAGCAATTCCCTTTCTATCACCGAACCCGGGTTCTGTTTGTGTAAAAGTTCTAGACGCAAGATGTCTGTCAGGAGAGCTGTTAATTTTTCCTCTTTCCCTCTTTATCCTTACCCCATGTTTAATCAAACACCCCTTATCACCGCTTTATGGGCCTCCCATATCACAATCTAGCGTATCATTAACCTGAAAGTACCACCTTACTTCCTTTTGTACCTCCTCCAGTACAACGGCGTCCTGCAGAAGGCTTGTGTTCAACCTCCAGGTTGCCGTCCCCGGGGGTCGAGAGTTCCCCAGTCTATATTACAGAGAAATTGGTGCGTGATCTGACCAAGTGATTTTTCCCTATTCCAACTTCTTTAATTGCATGCAACTGATTGTGCGGTATAAAGAAATAATCTATGCGAGAATATATCTTATGGGGGATAGAGTAAAAAGTATAATTTCTCTCTCCTGGATGCGTCAATCGCCATGTGTCTATTAATCTCTCTGTATCCACTGCAGTATCCGTTTTCCAATACCCGCTGGCACTGCTGATCCTCCAGAAGTGTCCATACTGGGAGCAAGGGGTATATCCATATCCCCCCCCCCCCCATAATCAATTATCTCCTTCCTGAAATCTCACTAATTCATCCAAAAACTTCCTTAGGAAGACATCCTGTCGTATATTAGGGGCATAGAAGGAAGCCAAGGTTACCGTCATTCCCTCGATCGTGCCTTTCACCATTAAATATTGTCCCCCATTGTCAATAGGGGAACCTGTACATGACCATGAAATCTTATCAGAGATTAAGATTGATACCCCCCTTCTTTCCCACTGGGTTCATAGCATGATATACCTTAGGAAACATTCTGCTCTGGAGAAAGGGAAAGCCCCCTTTTCTAAAATGTGTCTCCTGAATAAATGCTATATCACTCCTGGTCCTCTTCAGTTCCTGTAACAGTATCCACCTTTTTTCTGGAATGTTTAATCCCTTCGCATTGAATGAGGTTAATAATAGGGATTCCATTACTTAAACCGAAAAAGAAAAACTTTCAGCTTCAAACCTCGGGGGAAAACCGACACAACCAACTAGGTGGTACTGTGTGAGAGAGCGGGTTCCCCCCCAAAAAAACGCCCCCATAAACCTTCATCTCCCTACCCTAATATCAAATGGAGAGAGAAAAAGGGATAAAACTTCCCCCTCCCCAGCGATATATAAAGCAGTTAGCTTTTAACACTCTAATCCCTTTACCCAATGAGTGCAAGCCTAATTAGGGAAAGTGGCTGCGCATGCCCCCCGAGGGTAGAGTCCCTACCCCCTCCATGTCCCTTTATGCTACTTATTTGCCCCGACCTGGATCCCCCCTTGTGCCCTTAAAGTAATAAAATCCCCTTTACACACCTCCCATCTACTTTACCCATTTCCCCATCCCCAAATTCCCCCATGACCCCCCCCCCCTTTGAAGTAATCAAGCATATTTCATCAATCATTCGCATAAACAATTTTTACAACAACTTCCTTAGTTCTAATTCCGATCTCATATCCAGCAAAAAAATCAAAGAAAGAACCTCCAGTCAGTGTCAATTAAAATGTCAAGAAAAAAGGAGAATTCTTGCAAATCGTCCATCATTTCCCCTTTTCCTGAACACAGCTATAATTATCGTCAAAGACGTCTCGGCCTGGTCAGAACTACAACCACATTAAATGACCATGAGATGAAATCCTCAAACCGGAGGATGTACACCCACATTGGAGATAGGGTGCGGGGTACCCCAGAAGGGGGAGAAAAAAAACCACTGCGCTGTGAGTGCCCTGCCCCCCCCTTTAAGTACCAGTCCCTCCAGGCCGAGCACTTCTTAGCTTATAATTCAAAACATACATAGGATTTCATACTTCGGTATTATCTACATGCACAACCTATCATAAGTGAGAGCAAGAGGAGAGCTCTATCATCCATTCCCCTACCGGTCCTTTTCAACGCTCCCCCCGTTATATACCCAGATGTACCGCTAAATATCCTCCTGAGTATGACACTTATTTACTTCATTCCCTCTGTCTGAGAATACCCCCCCCCCCAAAAAAAAAAACGACAACCCCTTTACCCACCCTTTCTGCGTTTTTGTGTCTATCCTATCCCTCCTTCCCCATCTATTCCTGGGATTCTTTATATATGCTTGTAGTTGTGTCCATTCCTCTCCTAAATATTACTACATTTTATGCACTCTTGGGTTTAGTGACATCCAGTCCATCACTTCAAATGGTTCAGTCCCCAGTCATCTCCCAGTCCCATGGGTAAATTGATTTCTTAGAAAAGTACTCTAGATAGAAAGAATGGTCATGCATTGGGAGATGATCAAGTAGCGGCCGACTCTCCCATGTCGCGGTTTTTCCATGTGTTATTTTTTATGGTACTATTTTTTGAGGGGGGGGGGGAATGGGGACACATAAAATGGTATAGGATGTGATGTAATAAGAGATATTTGAATATACTTATCTGTAAATTTAGGTACAGGTAAGGCTCTCCCAAGCGGGTGGGGGAGCCCACGGTTGAGGGGCCCCACCTATCTGATTGGGTTAACATTCACAAGATACACTCTATTTTGTTTAATATTTATATATATTTTTCTGTTGGGGGGTCATTTTATTAAGTATAAAGGGGAGGGGGGCCAGAATGGGAAATTAATGAAATAATATGTATGATAAATGTGGGGGGGGGGGGGAATGGTTTGAGTTCCTATAATGATATGGCTTACTATAGAAGGAGTAAAAAACTTGACTGAGTACAAGGGTCCAAGTGTGGGGGCCACTGATTGTATCGATCTATCCTTAAATAGTCCTGGATAGACTTAGGGTTTCAGAGATATGGGAAGCACATAGTGATGAGAGGGATCTTGATTAAACATGGATCTCGATTAAAAAAAGAACGCAAGGACAGATAGCAAACCTGTTAAGAAATTCAGGCACTAGAAATACAACATAAGAAAGCACAGACACTTCTAGTGGGGATAGATATGGCGCATCTGAGAAGACAACTGACAGACCTACTTGGATATAAAGCGCCAATACAGGCAAGGAGAAAAGTAACATATGAACTAGGGGGAAAGTGTAGTAAAATCTTGGCAGGGAAACTTAGAGAAAGGGAAAACAGTATACATTGCCCATATTAAGAATGAATAAATGAAAAAAACGTATATAGCGCGGCACATGCAAACTAAATCGCCTCTGGGTGCTTGTTGTTCCTGTCTCTCTTGACATCAGAAGAGCAGAGTTTTGATCCGTCTTCTCAAGGTCAGGTGGTTTTCCTCCAACCGAATGCTGGTTGGTAAAGCGTTTCATAGTCTAGGACCTTGGACTGCAAACCTTCTTTCTCCTTTGGACTTGTATCTGGCTTTGGGTACCTTGACAAGGTTTTGGTTGGTGGATCGCAGAACGCAATTGGGATTGTGGGCTTTTATCTTTTCGCATAGATATTGCGGAGCCTTCCCATAGATGCACTTATGCGTCAGACAGAGTGCTTTAAAAGCAATTCTGTCCTTTACTGGCAACCAGTGAAGGGATCTCAACGAAGGTGAGATTGATTCCCAGGGCTTTTTCCCAGTCACAAGTCTGGCGGCCGTATTTTGAACGACTTGCAGATGAGAGATTTGGTACTTTGAGAGTCCGAGGTAGAGGGCATTTGCATAGTCCAGTCTGGAGTTCACAATTGTTCCCACCACGACTGCTACGTCTTCTTTGGGAATAAATGGAATGAGTCTGCGTAGTAGACGCAGCAGATGGTGAGATCCGCTGACTACTGACCCTATTTGTGCGTCATGTTGGAGTCAAAGATGACCCCAAGACTCTTGACTTTGGCGCTAGGGGTGATGATTTGGCTCAGAATGGGCGGAGGTGTCCAGGTTGTTGCCAGTTGATTCTTACGACTGGAGTGAAACAGAAGAAGTTCTGTTTTGGAACTGTTGAGTTTAAGATAACTCTTAGTCATCCAGTTTTCTATTAAAGAGAGACATTTCTCTAAACTGAGATGATGATCCTTTTTGTTGCAAATGCGACAATACAGTTGTGTGTCGTCTGCATATGAATGATAGAGTAGTTGTTGGCTACTGATGATTTCAAAGAGAGGGCGAAGATAGATGTTGAAGAGCACCGACGACAGGGGGGATCACCGAGGGACCCCGCATGACACTGTGCGCTTTTGAGAAGTGAAAGGTCCCAATTTCACTGTTTGTGATCGGTTTTCCAAAAAAAAGGAGAACCATGATAAATCACCATCTGCGACTCTGGCTACCTCAGCCAGCCGAGTCAGTAACAGTTTGTGGTCTACCGTGTCAAAGGCTGCGCTTAGGTCCAACAGAACCAGGAGACAAGATTCTCCTTCGTCTGCGGCCTCAAGAGCGTCGTCCCATATTTTGAGTAATGCTGTTTCCGTCCCGTGTCCGGGTCGGAACCCCGATTGAAATGGATCAAGTAGATTATGGGTATCTAGATGCTGTTGCAGCTGTTGTACCACTACTTTCTCCATTACCTTGGAGAGAGCATTTAGGCCTGTTATGGGACGGCGGATACAAGAAGCATCCCATTCTTGGATCTAAAGTTGATTATTGATCCCAATGGCCTTATACATAGTAATTTATATCGTAAGGAAATGGCAGGTAACACCATTCTTCATAATTCAAGCGCCCATCCCCGCCCCCTACTAAGAAGCATCCTTTTTGGGCAATATTTGAGGATTCGTCGAAATTGCACAAAAGAGGCAGATTTTGAAACTGAAGCCAAAGCCCTGTACACAAGATTATTGCTAAGAGGCGATAGCAAAAAGGTATTAAAGCAAGCATACCAACGAGCAAAACTAAAATCCAGAGAAACTTTGATTTTTGACCCTAAAAAGAAAGAAACAAACACCACAACAAAATATATTACCACGTTTAGTGCCAACCAAGACGTCTTTTGTAGGATTATCACTAACAACTGGCACTTCCTTGCGGAGGACCCAGTTGTGTCAAAATACGTGGCAACAAAGCCAGAAATTGTTTAAAGGCGACCGAGATCTATCAGAGATAATGTGGTGCATAGCCATTTGTCGTCAAATCCATCGACAATGACAACAGCAAGGAAAGGAACATTCAAATGTGGTCACTGTAATCAATGCCCATGGATAAGAGAAGGGCCAGGCTGCCCTCTACCAAGGGGGGGCTATCTCAAATCAAAATCCTATGCAGACTGCACCACTATAGGTGTAGTGTACTTAGCGACCTGCACCTGCGGTGCTTTTTACATAGGAAAAACAAAGAGACCGTTCGCAAAACAAATTCAAGACCATTTGTATTACTTAGAAGCTGGCTTATTGTATACACCAATTTGTAATCATGTAGGGCTACAACACAGCTTTGACCCAGGGGTTATTGGCTTCTTTGTATTGGAGGTGATTTACCCATCAGAAATAGGAGGGAACTTTGATAAAAAGATACTCCAACAAGAGGCCCGTTGGATTTTCAACCAAAAAGCCACTTATGCACCAGGTTTAAACTCGGCATTATCATTTTTGTAAATTTATGTTAAAGGGGTGTTCCAGCCCTAAGTTGTGTTTATTAAAAGTCAGCAGCTACAAAAAGTGTAGCTGCTGGCTTTTAATAAACACTCACTTACCTGCTCCTGCGTTCCAGCGACGCGCCGACCGGGGCTCCGCTCCTCTCCCCCCCTCCCCGGCCGGCGTCTCCATCCTGACTGTGGGCACCCAGCCGTGACAGCCTTCGGCTTCACGGCCGGGCACCCACTGCGCATGCGCGAGCCGTACTGCGCATGCGTGCGCGGCTCGCCGCTGATTGGAGAGGCGATCGCATGGGACCTGTCAGTGTCCCATGTGATCGCCTACAGGGAGGGGCTGGTGTAGGCGATTAAGGCTTAATCGCCTAACCAGCCCCTCGGCGGAAGCAGGAAGTGGGACAGGAAGTCCCACTCCTACTGAAGCCCCCACTCCCCCCCCCAAAAAATTACATGCCAAATGTGGCATGTATGGGGGTGAGGAGTGGAGTAAGCAAAGGTAGTTTTTTTGGGTGGAACACCCCTTTAACTGTATTGGAGCATCTATTGCTAAATTAGTGAAACATATGCAAATTATGGAGTAAGGGTCTTTTTGATAGGTCCTCTTCTGCCAACAAGTGGACCCTTTTAGGTACAACACAGCAAAATGCTGTTGATCAGACAATGATCAATACGAGAATCTCTATGAGAGTAGCTTTCTTTTTTCCTCTTTTAGAGGACTATATTGGCTTATAGTACTCATTGAATCTAAACACTACTTTAGCAGTAATACTGCGACGTACATTATATGGTATATATATTTTTTCCTTTTATATATAGCTGTCTGTCAAGTTTTGCAAGTTGAATACAATATTGTCTCTGGCAATATTAATCGGGAGCCACTGGGTGGCGCTGTCTGAGCAGTGGCTACAACAGGAAGTGGCAATGTGGGATCCTGCTGCATAAGGGGATCTTTTCCCCTCCTATCCGTGAAGACGGATTGCGACGAATGCGCGATTCGGCCGTTTCTTTGGGCCATATGCGCATGCGCCGTCAGCTTGAATCCGAAAGAAGTGATGTCAGGGGTCAGTATTGACCCTTCACTTCCGGGTTCACCCTGGCTATGTAAACCGCCGACAGGTGTGAACATTCCATGCACACCGGGCGGTTGGAGACTAATGCAAGACCAAATGTCAGCACATTCTGACAAAGCCTGCATACAAGGTATGGCGTTTTGGAACCTGGACTATTTTTTCTTTCCCTGTCATTCTGCTTCCTGGGGTCTCGGTTTTAATATAGTAGGGGCCATTATTCAGCGAAGATATAGCTGTTTTTTCTACTCCTATTCCCCCCCCCCATCATGGGGGCTAACATATATAGGGGGGTTAAACTTTAGGTAGGTGATATAATTTCCTTCTGATGTAAGTTGATAGAAATCTGGATACTATCACTGCAGTATTGTGCTGATTTATCCTCAGCAACTTTTATACCCTTTATCAATTATGACTACCTTTCAAGTGCACTACACTTCCCTATTATTATTATTATTTTGATATCTCCAGGGTGAAACATTTCCACTATTAAACCCTACGGCTCGGACTCCCGTTTGGGGGTGCGTCTGCTGCTCGGGCCAGCCATCGCCCTCTGACTACCCGATTTACTTGGTGTGTTTATACTTGACAGTTTACAGTTGTTGGTGAGCATGTCGATTTATTTATTTACCATGTATTAACATTAATATGAGTTGTATCTATTTTTTTTTCTTGCCCTGTAACTTTATATGTGATTAATTTTGTTTCTTGCATATTAATAGAGGAAGATCTAAGATAGATGATTGTGGCGTCTCGAAGACACAATTTTTTGCGAAACATGTCGACGACCATCATCAATTGCATCTAACCAATCTCAGCATCTCTTCTGTAACAGGGCTACAATTGTTTTGATTGTTTTTTAAGTATTTATAATAAATTTGATATTTTCCTATATTTTTTTCTACGTTGATTAATTAGCTCACCTATCACTGACATTACACTTCACCAAAAAGTCCTATTTTTTTGACTGGTGTGGCTTAAACACCCACCCAGTGCAATCTCTGCTTTAAATGGGACGGCGGTGAGTTGGATCCTTGGGTTCAAGGGTAGGTTTCTTCAAGATGGGCTGGATTGTGCCCTCTTTCAGCAGGGAGGCACTAGGCCTTCCTTAAATGACTGGTTTATAAGCTGCGTGATAGGTGGTGCCAAGATGTCGGCACATTCCTTCAGCAGTTTAGTGGGGATGATATCATTAGGCGCTGTGCTGTTTCCCAAAGTACCGATGATATTTTTTGTGGCATCGATGGAGATGGGTTCCAGAGTGAACTTTGTTGATTGTAGAAGATTTCTATGGGTGTTGTGTGGATGATTGAGGGGGTGGGGGGCTGAGGGGGGTATTGTTTTGCTGAATGCTTTCCCGGATTCTCTCAATTTTATTGATGAAGAAATCTGATAGTTCATTGCAAAATTCTTGGGTATCTGAATTAGGGGCTTCAAGACAGCCTGGATTCATGGTCCGAGTGACCAGCTTGAACAGTTCGCGGGGGCGATTTAGGGCGTTGGTGATGGCATTGGAAAAGTGAAAAAAATAATTTCATTGAAGATTTCTTTATGATATTTTCTTGTCATTGTCTTGTAGATGATGAGGTTCTCCTCTGAAGCGCTTCTTTTCCAGGCAGCTTCCGCCCTTCTGCGCTCTTGCTTCAGTAGTGACAGATGGTTGTTGGACCAGCCGGACTTGTTTTTCCGGATGCGGGCTTTGCGTTTCGGTGCTACTAAGTCGGCTGACTGTAGTAGGGCTGCATTTATGGCATCCGGTGTTTCTGAGGCTTTTCGAAGTGGTTGGCTTGTTTTTATTTTATTCCCTAAGGTAGATTTGAAGAGTTCTGAATGGAGCTTCTTCTGCGATTTAGTCCAGTGTGTTGTCACCGGGTTAGGTGTTTTTATCAATGGAGGAATTTTGGAGATTATGAATTTAATTGCATGGTGATCTGTCCATGGCAACGGTTCATTTTCCAAAATGTTTATTTCCAGATCTTGTCTGAAAATAATATCGAGTGTGTGACCTGAAGCATGTGTGGGTCCACATACTAATTGCTGTAGCCCTAATCCTTCCATGTGGTCGATACAGGCGTCGGCAACGGGGTCTTGTGAGGAATTGGCCCAGAGGTTGAAATCCCCTAGCAGCAAAAGGTGTTTGCTGTCAAGGGTATAAGTGGAGATAAATTCCGTCAGAGATGATAGAAGCTGCAATTTTTGCCCGGGTTGTCTATAGCAGAGTAGAATACGGACGGTCTCCTGAGGGATTTGTTTGCAGTTGTAGAGTAAGGGTTTCCATGAATGGAAGAGGGTTTCGAAGGAATGGTTTAGTGGTCGCAAGGTAATTCTTGTGGATCACCGCCAGGCCTCCTCTTTGCCCTATTCTGTTTCCGGTTATAATACGATAAGTTTTCTGGCACCAGTTCTCCTAGAATGGTGTTGCAGTCGGCTGTAAGCCAGCTCTCTGTAATAAAGAGGCAGTCTAAATTGTATTGTAGAATGAAATCATGAATTTCTAGTCTGTGTTTTACTGCCGATCTTGTATTGAGCAAAGCACGATATGTGCTTGGGCTGGGGTAAATGGCTGAAATTTTTGACAGTCGATCGGTTCGCAAAGTCGCTCAATTCTTAGGGCTTTTTTGGTGACGGCTGGTAATATTGCGGCAAATCGCCTCAGACCCCAAATGGTTTCTGCAGAATATTGCAGATTAACCATGGTCGCCAAACACCGGGGGGGGGGGGGGGGGTTTAAGGTTGATGGAGGGAAGATTAGCTGAATCCTCTCTCCTAGCTTGGTCCAGAGGAAGGCAAAAAAAAAACCCTGGTCGAGCTATGCCAATATGCTGCGGCAGGGAAAAAAAATTCCTTCCTGACCCCTTGAGAGGCGATTGGGCGAAGCCCTGGATCAAGTTCTACTTGTGTTGAGAAGGGGGAGTGGGGATGAGGAGGTACCCTTGTTGCTGGGTGTAGCAAGATGGCCACCGATCAGGCAGCAGGATCCAGGCTGGGGGCTATCAGTTAAGTGGATCGGTGCTGCCGGGGAGGACTGGATCGGTGACCGGGAAATACAAGGTGTCCTTCTGGGGTAAGGGAGAGTCTTTTGGGCAAATTGGTTGAGATTGCCAGGTGTGGGGAGCGGAGCGCCGATAGGCCAGTCTTTCCTAGATCGTGGCTGCCGCGGCTCTCCACAGGCCAGCGCGGATGTCTAAAGGAAACGCCTGACGGTGGCGGGGAGGGGGTGAGGATCAGCTGCAGGCACGCCTGGGGGATGTGAGGGAGGGCGGGCGATACCCTGAAGTTGTTGCTCAGTCCCTTGTTAGGCCTCAGCCTATCCTGAAAAGGACAGCCACAGACTGTCCCATTGGCGGAGGTTGGAGGTGTGGAGGACCAGCCTTACCTGTGAGGCCGACGAGCAGGGATGGTTGCGGGAGGAGGCGGTGGTGGAGGAAAAAGGAAGCAGTACTCGTCCTAGGTGTTGTGACAAGGTGCTGCAGCAGAGAGCTGTGAAAAACCCTGCCTGCCTAATGCTGTCCCTGGGGAGAGCCGACTCGTTTGAGAGCGTCCTGCTCTCACTATCCCTAAGGTGAGCAGACCAAGGTGAGCGCGTCTGCTGCACACCTCACTCAGACAGGGGAAAAAGGTTCAATTACTCTCACTTCCCAAAGATATAGCCCAAAGATTGAGATATTTATTCCTAGTGTTATATACTTGCGATAATTATGTTTCCTCTGTGCCTTCTTATATTTATCTGTGATTCAGGTTTACCTCCCTTATTGAGGGGTAAACACCCAGAGGGGAAAAAAAAAGTATTTAAGATGTTATATTTATACGTGTATTCCCTTCTAAATTATGTGTTTTTGGATCCTAACCCTCCCAACCAACCAGTTCTTACTTGAGGGTCTAATCTTCTAAAAAAAAACAAAAACAACTTTGCATCTGACTATCTCTTTGTGATGATACTAAATCTACCTGAGGCATCAGGACCCCCAGTGGTGCATACCGCAGGCATATTGTGTTACCTTCCAATTCCCATGGGCTTAATGCCCCTTTTTCCTCTCCTGGAGGGAACCATGGATGAACCCCCCCCCCCCCCCCCCCCAGTGGTGCCAATGGGGATGTTTTTGGGGCATATTTGCAAAGTTGCTTTATCCTATCCCATACTGCCAGTGTGTTCAGAGTTAATAGGGATGTCCATTCTGATAATCCCCTGGCCTTTGTTGGTATCCATGGTGCCCCCACCATATTTGTCTCCATTAGTACCCAAGCTCTATTACCTTCATCATGGCACAAGTGCAGTATAGGCACCAGAGCCATCGCTTAATAGGATGCAATATCTGGGAGCCCAACTCCTTCCTTGCTTTTACATAGAATTTCATATGCTATCCTAGAATTTCCCTCCTTCCATATAAATGCTTTCAGTTTTTAAAAATATCTGGGGGAGTTGTATGGGAACTGTATACAGATTTATAACAGTCTGGGTACCACATTCATGTTAAGGGTATTAATTCTCCCGAACCATGTTGGGTTTTCCCCCCAAGGGAAATGCACTAAGTTTAAGTAGGTAGGGTCGACATTAAAATATTTAGGGATAAACATACTATTAAGACGAGAATGTATTTGCAGTACGTTTCCCACCAGTATACAAGTAGTATATTCCTTATTAGATAAAATGGCAACAAGGATTTCACTCATGGTTTGGTCGCTGCAACATCAAAATGAATATATTGCCAACATTTGTTTCAAGCCATACCAATAGGACTTCCAGGGGCCTATTTTAAAGCAAGTAAATAGGCTTTTTACCAAGTTCATCTGGGCCAATAAACGACCAAAGATAAGAAGAAATCAAATTACCCTTTTCAAGTGCTACGGGGGCTTAGCAGTTCCAGATGTGGCTAAATATCACCAAGCAGTTCACTTGGGAAGAGTCATAGATTGTGTCTGTGCCAAAGACCTCAAACTAAGGATAGAATTGGAGCAGGAGATGGGTCAGGTGCCTTTGAAAAGAGCACCTTGGTTTTAAGCAAATTTGCCAGAACATCTTAAAAAACATCCCTTTATAGGATCAACGTTAGCTATAAGTGCAAAAATCTGCCAAAAACCCTAAATACTCGTCAAAGTATTCCCCACTATACCCAGTCCTGGGAAACCCAAGTTTTGGACCGGGATGGAAATGGGGGCCTTTAGGAAACAGAGGGAGTATAGCCAGGTATCACACTTTCTTCAGACATCGCCCACAATCTCGGCCCTGACACAACCAGAGGGCACATTTGAAATAAAACACTGGCAGGCAATACAACTGCGACACTTTCTGGAGTCACTGGGACCAATAAGTAGGTTTAAACGGGGACAAAAACTTGAAACATACCGCGAGAAGGAACCCTTCAATCGAATAATCTCAAAGATATATACAATGCTAACCGCCCCACTAGAGAACTATGAAATGCCAGCAATCAATATGATTTACACCAGCCCAGTCTCAAAAGTTCATATACCTGGCTTTAAATACATTAACCACTTAAGGACCGCTTACGTCGGCAGAATGGCACCGACAGGCACATCAACGTGTATATATACGTTGGTTCCTTAGGGGATCGGGGGTCCGATCGGACCCCATGTACATGCGGCGGTCCGCGCGGCTGCAGGAGCGATCCGACAAGAGGGGGCGGCTATTGGTTTTTGTCCGCCCCCTCCGGATCGCTCCCAGCCAATGCGCGCGCCCCCCCTGTCAGTTCCTCCTGTGTAAACACAGGGAGGAAGGGATGTGATCTCTCCCTCGGCGTTTTTTTCAACCACCGCTGAGGAGAGATCACAACACAAAGCAAGTCTGCACTAACACTACACTTACACACAGACACATTTAACCCCCGCGATCGCCCCCCCTCCCCCTGTCACTGAATGCAGTAATCATACATGTATGATTACTGTATTTAGTGTCAGTGTGACAGGCAGTGTAACAGTCAGTTAGGGTAGCCCCCGTACCCCCCCCTAATAAAGTTTTAACACCATGATCACTGACCTAGTTAACCCTTTCACTCCCTATTGCCAGCATCACTAAGCGATCTTTTTCTGATCGCTGTATTAGTGTCGCTGTTCCCGCTAGGTAGCTAATTTTTTATTTATTGCGATTTTTTTTACTAAAGACATGTGGCTAAATAAATTTTGGCTTAAATGTATGACTAAAATTTAGTTTGATTTTTCTTATAACCAAAAGAAAAACATTTTGATTTTTCTTCAAAAATGACGCTCTATTTTTGTTATATAGCGTAAAAAATCAAAATCAAAGAGGCGATCAAATACCACCAAAAGAAAGCTCTATTTGTGGGAAGAAAGGGACACCTATTTTATTTGGGAGCCACCTCGCACGACCGCGCAATTGTCTGTTAAAGCGACGCAGTGCCGAATCGCAAAAACCCCTTGGGTCATTTGGCAGCATATTGGTCCGGGTCTTAAGTGGTTAATATGTACCAGAATGCAGGAAGAAAATTCCAAATTATTGACCAGGTGGTATTATACACCAGCAAAGCTAGGAAAGGTTTTTCCTGAAGCTTCAGTCCTGTGCTGGAGATGCAACGGAGAGCGAAGAACTCTGCTACATATTTACTGGACATGCCCTAAAATTAGGCAATATTGGAGGGGGTACGAAAGATCTAAAAAAAAAAAAAAAAGGCATATCCCGTGTCAGATGATCCAGGGTTCTTCCTGTTGCATCTCTTGCAACTACCTATACAGGTATATAAAAACTCGGTATTATGCCACATGGTCAATGAGGCTAAAGCATGTATAGCGAGAAATTGGACAAGCACTAGGCCACAAACAATTGCTGAATGGCTCAACAGGGTGAGAAACTTGGGGGCCACAGAGGACCTGGTATTAATGGCACAAGGCAGAAAAGAGCAATATGATAAAACTTGGTCAAAATAAAAAACATTTGTTTTGTCAGAAGGGAAGAGATTGGGAAACGGGTGGAGAATAGAATTGCTCGAGAAACATTAAGGGGGGAGACAAATATTCATGGTCCCCTATGGGGCCAGGGGGAAGGACTAGAAGATATATATTTTTGTTTTGGGAGAGATGGGGGTATCGAAAAATACTAAAAGCAAAGTGAAATAAAAGATAAGGATACTCAAGAAAAAGGGGTAGAATAGCGTTTCTTCTCGGTGGTAAGATATATTTTAAGAATAGATGGACAGTAAAGTAATGTAAAGAAAGGAGAAAAGGAGGAGACTAAAATTAGAATTAAAGAATGTAATGGGATGAGAAATGTACCATGTTTTGGAATACAATAGAAACTATAAATGTACCGATATAGATATTATGTCCTTGATAGCGATAGATAGATATAAAAAAAAGTACTTGACAGCATGCAAGTAGCAATAAAGTTTGGGCCTGCTTAACCACTTGCCGACCAGCCGCCGTCATTCTACGGCGGCAGGTCGGCTCTCATGGGCGAGAGCCCGTAGCTCTACGTCGGCTACATTTTCGGCCACTAGGGGGCGCGCACGCCAGCAGCGCTCACCCACGGGCCCAGCGAGTACGATTGCCGCAAGGCACGCAAGCTCGTTCATTACAGAGCAGGGAACGGGAGCTAAGTTTGTAAACACATAGCTCTCGTTCCTGTCAGCAGGGGAAACGCTGATCTTCTGTTCATACAATGTATAAACAGAAGATCAGGGATTTCCCCTAGTGAGGTCACGCCACCCATACAGTTAGAACACACTTAACCCCTTCACTGCCAATGGCATTATAGTAATACAATGCATTTTTATAGCATTGATCGCTATAAAGATGCCAATGGCCCCAAAAATGTGTCAAAAGTGTCCGCCATAATGTCGCAGTACTGAAAAAAATGCTGATCGCCGCCATTACTAGTAAAAAAAAAGCCATAAAACGACCCTTTATTTTGTAAACGCTATAACTTTTGCGCAAACCAATGAACGCTTATTGCGATTTTGAAAAATAAAACCTGCAGAGATGATCAAATACCACCAAAAGAAAGCTCTATTTGTGGGAGAAAAAGGACGCCAATTTTGTTTGGGAGCCACGTCGCACGACCGCGCAATTGTCAGTTAAAGCAACGCAGTGCCGAATCACAAAAAGTGCTCTGGTCATTGAAGACAAAGAAAAATGGATAGCCGCACTCCAAAACCTGATGGGTGGTCTTTTATTCAATAGACAGCATGTACAAAAATAGGGTCACAGCAGTGGAAACAAGGAACAGCCGACTGATCCAGTGCGAAACGCGCCGGCTGTTCCTTGTTTCCACTGCTGTGACCCTATTTTTGTACATGCTGTCTATTGAATAAAAGACCACCCATCAGGTTTTGGAGTGCGGCTATCCATTTTTCTTTGTCTTCATTTTGCTTAGTGCACCGCCAGCACCCTCGGTATCCTGCACCACCTGTAACCATTTAGTGATCCCACCTGGAGCGGTGACTCCTTTCTCTCTGCTGTGGTCATTGGACAGCAATATGGTCCGGGGCTAAAGTGGTTAAAATCTTTACAAAAAAAATAACTGCAAACTGGTCACAGAACTATGTGCTTGGGTGGCCAATTGCTAGGCCTAAGTTCTGTCACATAAGATGGTTGGGCATGCTTGGCAGTTTGCAGGTACCAAGCAATAGATCTAGCATTGTACTTAAAGCTACAGAAACACTAGTGGGATGCAAGGTAAACCAAAGCAGAGAAGCCAAGAAACCAGAGTGGCTATTTGTAATTTCACAGACTGCCCCGGTTCTTTAGACTAGGCATTAGGAAACAATTTTAAGTAATCAATATAATGTTCACTTAATTATGGCCCTAAAAAGAATTGTTGTCATTCCAATGCTCGCATTAAATATCTCAACTGTGATTCAAATGAAGTTAAGACACTTGTGTGCCCAATGCTCACATTTGTGTTTACTTGTAAGCCAGGACAAACCCATGCAGTTCTCACTGAAACGTGGGGGGGGGGATTACCCCATTTGTTATACAACACTCCATCTCTAACTGAACATCCGTGTCTTGATACGGACAATGAGCTTGAGGAAGAATCTGCATTGCAGTTGCAAAGCTTTGACATACACAGCAGATTCCAACCTGTCAATCAGCAGCACTAATTTGCAACTATACCCACACTAAATCTGTGAAAAGTGGAAATTTTACACCAAGTCAGCCAGCTAGTAAAGACACCAGACACTACACTTAGCATCAATAGATTTATTTTACGAGAGTCTTGTAGAAAAATGCAGGAAGCCCAGTTTAGCTGCTTTCGACAATCTTCTCCTGAGCTCGGAGAAAGCTGGCTTTTTTCTGAGCAATGCGGTCTCTCTTCTGTGCCAGTGACAATTTGGCACGATTCCACCTGAAACAAGAGCAGAGGAACATAATCTGTTAAAGTCTAACCACTGACCCATCTTAAAACAACCTGCAATATTTTAAAGACAGAGAGGAAAAGCAATAAGTTTGTAACATAGCTGCCCTGAACTACCAGTGGCACTTGCAGTTCCATACCAGTTCGACTTTATTTTGCCTCAAGATTTTTGTAAATGAGCCATGTAAAGAGGGATCAACCAACCAGTACAAGAATGATGCATTACCTTTAGCAGCAACCTAGCAAAAGGGTATGCCCCCCCCCCCATGTACTTTTAATTCACCAGTTACAATTTCAAACCAACAGCTTTCATCAATCACAAATACAGAAAACACTGAATTAAAGATTTAACATCCCCACCAAAAAAAATAAATAATTTTTTTTTAACATGAATGTATTATGAACCAGCTACAATTTTACCATCTAGGATTTAGAGGCATGTTACAAAGTTTAGCTATATGCTTATTTAGTCAACAGTAACAACTTGCAATTAAGACCTTTCACACTGGGGCGGGAGGTGCAGTGGTGGTAAAGTGGCGCTTTACCGTCGAATTGGAGGTATTCAGGTGCTAGCGGTGCGGTTTTACCCCTGCTTGCAGCCGAAATGGCAATGCACCTCTGCAGAGGGGGTATAACAGCAGTTTACCATTGCTTGCAATGGGATGCAGCGGTGGAGGAGCGATAAACACACTACTCCAAACATGCGGCTAGCAGGACTTTTGAAGCGGTCATGTTAGCGCACCGCTCCAGTGTGAAAGCCTCAGGCAGTCACACTAGAGAAACAGCAGCCGCTGTTTGAGGTTGGTTTGCAGGCATTTTTAGCGCAATAGCGCCTGCAAACCACCCCAGTGTGAAAGGGGCAAACATTTCTGACTGTCAGCTACATCAATAGGTCAGTGCCAGAATGGGAGGGCTGTAAGATGTACAAGTTTCATCCTTCCTAGGTCAAATTTCAGAACTGCTAGTTTAAGTCTAATCTTTATATTATCTTACCTCAAACTGACTAAATGCTAGGTTCTGAACAGTAACAAGCAGTCTGACATGTTTAAGCGATGAGGGTGGCAAAGAAGGAAACCTCATCACGACTTGATGTTACAAAAGTGAACAGTAGTGGTGTTTGCAGGCTGGAGATTTAGTGTTGGAGGGCATGGAGTAGCTGGTAAATGAAAGCAAAACCAATGTCACAATATGCACCGCTCCTCCCACCTTTTTGCACAGAGTGTGTGCAGATATGTAGACACTCGGTGGGGCCCTTGGCACCTGCATGTCAGCTGATGGATCTGTGCCAAGAGCACGTAGTTACTGGCAGCGAACAGAAAGCTCCCTTTGCTGCTTGACAGCCAATCACATGACCATGAGCGCCACCCTCCAGCATTTTAACTCCCTTAAAAGGCTGGTAGGCTTTGGCTCTAAGGGGTTACTGGTCCGACATCCCTTGCTGACATCTTTAGGTGCCTGGCTGCCACCATCTTCATGGGCCAAGGTAGGATGAGCCCACTCCTGTGCATGAGCCATCTTAATTGCAGTTACAGTACCAGATTGGAACCAAAATGCACTCGCACAGCTCAGAGTAAATGCCAAAGACTGGGCAAGCAGGTAGGTTTTATTGGAGACAACGCATTTCTTTTCTGCAACAATGTTGCAGTCTCAGTTTTTAAAGGTAGGACTTTAGTTCCGTTTAAGATTTTTTTGGCAGCCATGACAGTTCAAACTTATCAGCTTTGTATTTTCACCAAGACAAAAAAAAAAAACCCACAAATGCAGCATATTAAGACCAACAGCAAACATGTGCATTTTGAACCAGACATACCAAGATGACCTTGGCATCCAAGGGCTCACTGGCACCATATATAGTGTTCAATGCAGGTAAAAGTGATTTTTAAAATCTTGCAATTTTTAAAAAAATCAAATGAGGAAAAAAAAAGAATCTGGAAACAATTTGCCACATTAAACTCTGAACAAGACTTGGGAAGTTGCCCCCATAGATTTTAGGATAGTTTTAGACCACCTACCTCTTCTTTTTGACTTCTCTTTTGGGCTTCTTTTCGTGTACTGGGTTCTCCCTGATTAAAGCATGGGCCTTTTTGTAAATGTCTTCCATCTGAGAGGGGGAAGAAAACGACAAAAATATGATAATCAGTATTGCCCCACAGATCTGAATGGAGACCCAGTTACATACACCATTCTTCCTAGATATTTTTATTCACTACTTGTCACCAAAGTAAAAAACTTGCAAGCTACAAGGGGCCCTGGTCCATTAAGTGAAACTACTCCTTTTCAGCTGGTTGTTTGGGCTGTGATCAACATCACTTGTGTATGGGTGAAAGTTTCTCAGCGGATTGAAAAAATTGTACATTGAGCAGTAGGGGTGCAACGGATTGTCACCTATCCATATCTGAACGGGCCACCCTGTTCGGATCGGCACACCCCGCAATCTGTGGAGCGCTCGAGCCTCAGCCTAGCTCCGGAGCAGCGGCCATCTTGGTACACCTGGCAACGGTCCTCCTCTGTTCACACCCACAGAGGAGCCTGCGCTCGAGGGAAACACACGCCGCTGTCTGAGGTCTGCACTACTGGGGGGGGTTTACTGTCTGAGGTCTGCACTACTGTGGGGGGTGACACCATTTTTTTTTTTGCACCGAGTGGCGCGACTGCAGTGTGTGGGGGGGGGGGGGGATGCGGATATTACAGTAAGGGAGATTATTTTTTTGCTGATCTGAAAAATGATCCGATCTGTGACTCCTGATCGAGGAACAATCCGAACCGTGAGTTTGATCCGTTGCACCCCTGTTGAGCAGCTCAGTGTACTCTGAACAGGCAGTCAAATACTTTAAATGCAGAAGAGACATCTCCTGCCTATTCTGTGTTATAAAAGCATGTCCACATTTATTTTAATTTAGGTTTCACTTACATATTTTTTCTAAATACTGAAATTTTTTAAAAACGGCCTCAGTATGATGCTACACCTGTCATCCGCCATCACAAAGGGTGAAAACAGCTGGACAAGTGGCAGCCAGTCACACCAACTGCTCTGCACCACTACTGTGCTGCACAACTTAATTTCTGTTTCCAGGCAGTTTTGTGACTAAATTTTTTTTGTATGACTTAAATTAACTTTTGTATGAAAGCCAGAAACTTGTAGTGGGTATGTGCGAATGCTTTTATCTTACATGTAGTGGTTCAGAGATTGCCAAATAGTGTTAAGTCTGAGGCTTGGAATTTTTCCTTTAAGTCCTATTGCAAACGGCCACAGCAGCTCACAGGACAGAAGCAGCCCTGGGCCAGGTAAAAATGTTTTGTCTAGAACTGCACTAGACCAGAGGCTGCCACATTGCCAAAAGCAGCCTCAACACCTCATCTGACATTTACCGTATTTATCTTCATATAGCACGCACCCCCAACCTGGTAGGGAAATTTCAGGGAAAAAAAGTATACTTCCAGTTTGAATGCCCGTCGGCGGCCTTGGTGGTGTCCTCCCCGCTTCTCCCGCACTGTTGAGTCGATCCCGCTTTCCGATCTGTTTGAACACCGCCGCCGACATATACCGAGCGCAGTACTCGGGCACGCTCGGCCACAACCGCAAGGGGAGCCGAGCCTGGCCGAGTGTACCGCACTCTATCGGCGGCGGCCAAACAGCGCAGGAAGCGGCGTATATCGGGCACCCACAATTTTACCCTGATTTTAAGGGGGGAAAAAAGTGTGCGGTATACACCAATACAGTAAATTGATTACATTTTTAAGCTCCAAGATCAACCAGTAAGTTGCATGAAAGCTCAGATAAAATGCTCCCTTTACAGCATGATTAAGGCACCCCAATAAAATCTCCAGGAGTTTAAGCTTTTGCAGTTACTTACTTGGTCAGCTGTGATGCCACTCTTAATATACCGGGCGAACTGCTTCTTGTATGCATCCTCATCTTCCTCTATTAGAAGACGCATGTAGTCCGCCACATTCAGGCCAAGGATGTGTTTGCGGTGGACTTCTGCGTTGAACTCTTTGCTCTCTGAGTCATAGCCAGGGAAGCGTTTGGTGCTAGAGAAAAAATAAAATAAAAATTAGATTGCAAGCTCCTCTGAGCAGGGCCCTTAATCCTCTTGTATTTTATTGCATCATCACCCTTTTATACTGTAACTATTGTACTTATACTGGTGCTATACAAATCCTGATTACTACTACACACAAGAGTGCACCCCTAATTTTTTGTAAATATATAGATAAAAATAGGCGACAGCACTGAAGAAATTACACTTTGCTACAATGTAAAGTAGTGTACAGCTTGTATAACTAAATTTGCTGTCCCCTCAAATTAACTCAGCCATCAATGTCTAAACCGCTGGCAACAAGAGTACCAAACGAGAAATTCCAAATTGGGCCCAAAGTTCCAAAATTGTGTGGAAACCAATATTTTCCAGTACTGCCTTAACTAGAGGTCAAGCGATATTTGGCCATTTGAGTAATGGTCATCATCCTATTACCCAAATTAGGCCGATATTGATCTGACAGCACCGCGTCGTTCCTCCTCCCTTTGCCACACTGTTGGCAGAGCAGCACCTGGTGTGTGAAACTGGTATGCAACTGAAGTGAGAGGGCTGTCAAAATTCAGCTATCCAACACCAGCCAATAAGATGATATCTAGGCGTCCCACTACGCGCATTTGGCCCTGCCCCATTCTTTACCACCAGCCAATGATTGTAGCGTTTGATTTTGGGCCCTGCCCACCCAACATCACAGCTGAATTTGACAGCCCCTCTGCATTCAGTTACATGGCTCAGTGTGAAACCTGACATCAAGTGTGTGAAAGTGACAGGAGCAAGCAGTCAAAAATAATATCAGCTGCCTTGATTTATAAATATCAGCATCGACCAGAGAAAAACCCAATTGCGGTCGACCTCTAGCCTTTACCATCTTGGGCATAGAGTTCATCACAGCTTCACAGGTTGCCTCTGGAGTCCTCTTCCACTCCATATCAGAGCTGGTGGATTTTATAGACCTTGTGCTCCTCCACCTCTGTTTGAGGATGCCCCACAAGGCCTAAACCTTTTTGAGCATCTGGAGAGATGCTTGGCCAGGCCACTACTTTTACCCTCAGCTTCTTTAGCAAGGCAGTGGTCGTTATGTTGGAAGCCAAATCACCGAGGTGAGGGGTGGAAGATCATACTCTGCTTCAGTATGTCACAGTACATGATGGCATTCATGGTTCCCTCAATGAACTTAGCATAAGACTTTCTGAATGAATTCTACAGATTCAGTCATTTAGCTTTTTCATACCCAACTACCACGCGCTTTTACACACATGTGATCACGTGTGCCAGATCTTTTCCAGAGTACTGGCATTTTCATTTTTTATTTGCTTTTATTGTTTTACCATTTATTAGCCTAATAAAGGCTTACTTTTCTCAAAACAAACTACACTATGTGGAGTTTTTTTCTTTTTTTGGATACATACAAGTGTTGCTCCATCTGAAATCTTGGAACCACTCTCCATCTTGGACCCTATGATTCCTGGGAAAGATCCACAATCTTTTGAATCATTACCCCTCATAGAGCCGTCCATCCGAGGAGCTCTTAGAAGCGCATCTGACACATTGCTCCCGGCATATGTGTCCAACATTTGTGGTAAGAGTACCCATCTTTTTCCATATATCTGTTTGGTTATCCTGTATGCCCATCCGAGTGGATCACGTACACCATCAGATTCTCCAGTAACACAGGAGCGGTGGATAGGAGTGTTCCATATGAAGACTTGCCTGCTTTGACTTGAAGGACTTGCTTTGTAATTTACACTTCACCGTTTGCATATAGGGTTTCACCACCCTTTATATATTTTCCTGTTATTGTGTTTTTGGACTACACCATTACAATGTTACCCATTTAAATGGGACTGGTCTATATTGCTTCACGCAAATTTATGCTCACCAGCGCTGCACTTATTTTTCTTTCATAGTCATTTAAGTGATCAAGAAAAAGGGCCTCTTCAATTTGTCGATCTCAAAAAAAGATATAGGGGTCCGTTTAGACCCAATATCTCTCAGGCTTCCACAAAGGGAATGCAGACAAGGCTTTCCCTAGGCACTATTTTTAGCGCTAAACTGCCTAAAACCACCTCCATAGTGAAAAACATAGCAAGACCCCCAGGTTTGCCCACACTCACCCCTCAACTGATACCTCAGCTTCTCCCAGCCAACCCGATCCGTCCTGATGTACCCAACATGGATGGCAGATTGGGAACAGCAGTTATGATTGTGACGTAAATTAGAACACCTGTGCATCCTTGTGTTGGTAAACATGGCCCCCATGAGCGTACACTTAGTATGCCACATGTAAACAAGGCTTTAGTACCAATTTAGCAGGAATTTTGTAAGTTACGTTGTGTTTATGTGCAATATTAATGATTTTAGCAATATAAACATCTGTGCAATTTATTGCAGAGCCCAAAAAAAAAAAACGCAGCAGTTTATTCTACTAGCCATGTAGAATTAGAAACTTTAGTTTGAGGGGTCTTTTCAAATTTTAAAAGCTGTAAATGAAATTCGAATATACCCACCTCCACATAACTTTTTGGGCAAGTTCGATTATCACCATTTTGCAAAAACGGCGAAGTTTAAGCGGTTGTAAATGTTCTCATCTCTGCATTTAAGTGAAAAGACATTGCTACTTACTGCTGCACAGTGGAGGCAAGTATAACTTTTTAAACAAAAACCCACACAACCTTTAAAAAAGTTACAAAATAAATGTATTCACTCAATACAGGTTAAGATTTCATATTTACCGGTAGTAGGAATTTTGTAAAATTTGTTATCTGCCAATAATGGTTTTAGAGCAAATATATTGGTTTGATAAACATCTGCACAAATACCGTGAGGCCATAAAAAAAAAGGTTTAGGGGGCCTTTTCAAATTCTGAAAGCTACAAGTGAAATAAAAATTAAAAATTGCCAACATGGTCTGGCCACCCATGCACAAGATAGAGCACAGTGCCTGGCAGTGAAAGGGTTAGAGTAAATGATTGCTAAAGCAATTTGTAATCTAAAAAATGCTGTGTATATAACATGCACTCAATTTGACTTTCAACTGAACTCTCAAAAAGGGATACCATAGTTCCATCCATCAAAACAAAAACCAACCTTTCTTGGAATAGTTCAAGCAAGAAAACAGCCAGTTTAAAATAGGCAGCCAGTTGCAGCAAAATGAACCCCTATTGTGTTGTATGTTAACATGCATTACATTAAGGCCATGGCACAAAAGACAGATTTTGCTGCATTTAAAATGTAGCAATAAAGCGAGGGCCAACCACTGCGCCTTTCCAGAAAATGCTTGTTGCATGTCTGCCCTCAATGAGTCAGACACCAGAAGCATGCAAAGTTGAACGCGATTGACTTGTTGCAGGGTTTTATTTAAGGAGGGCAGCAATAAAATAAAAAAAATAAAAAAAACACAGGTTTCTGTGCCATCATGCACGCCAAATTATATATTGTGCAAGCATTAAAAGCAAGTCCTCGAACAACCCTGGAAACACTGCATGCCATTACATTGTAAGGGGTTGTAAAGGTAAAAATATTTCCCCAAATAGCTTTTTATACCTTGGTGCAGTCCGTCACTTACATCAGCCTTTGATTTTGCTTTTATTAAAGTCCTTATCTCTTTCGAGAAATCCTCACTTCCTGTACTGTCTGTAACTACACACCGTAATGCAAGGCTTTCTCCCCGATGTGGAGAAAGCCTCTTTAGGGGGCAAGCAGGTATCGCTCACAGGTATCCTATCCCCTTAGCCGTGGGTATTTGAGTCATCCCTGGGGCTTCCTCCCCTGTTGCTGGGACAGTAGGAGCCTTGTGCATACACAGTAGGGTTCCCAGCATGGAGCTGTAAGGCAATGGAGGTGGCCTGCACCCGACAGTTTATGGAAACAGCTGCAGTGCCGAAATTGCTGGACTCCAGGACAGGCAAGTGTTAGATTATTAAAAGGCTTTTAATTTTTGCAGCAGTGGGCAGACCTCTGCTTTAAAGATTTAGAGAAGATTTTTCAAGAGTGGACCAAAATCCCTCCTGAGGTGTGCAAACCTGGTCACCAACGACAAGCAGCATCTTAAAATACTTATTTTACTCCATGAATTGCAACTAACATTTGTATTGTGTTTTATTCTGGATTTTTGGTTGATATGCAATTATTTCCCTGGCTTTGACTAAAGGATCGTTACAATTTGATGGTTCCTTTTGCGAAAATTATATATTTCCTTCATTAAAAATATTGTACTTGATATTCTATCATTTTAAAATACACGCATGATAAACAAATTAGATTATAAACAAATAGATTCCATTTCTGGTGGGCAAACTTACAAAGTCTATAGATCAATATATTTTCCCCACTGAAATGTAAACATCCCTTGTGACAGAAATAGGCACATAACAGGTATTCTTATAGAGATCTGGGTCTACAAGACCCCAAATTCATCCTTTGCACTTGAATTTTTTTCAATAAAAACCCCAAATCACCCAGTCAGGTGATCCCATGTCCTTGAGCAGTCAAGGAGTAAAGAGCTTAAAATGTTGGAAATTCGGGAGCCATGTTGCTCATAGGCTCCCCCTGCAGTAACAGCTCACTGACAGAAGAGTCAGCTGTAGGATCACATTAATGGACCAATATATAGGCACACATACAAGTTTTACACATGTCCCGCTGCTGTCTTTTCTTTCCCCTATACCTGAAAAGCAAAAGCCATAATGAGCGAGTATGCACCGCATACTCGCTCATTATGAAATACTTACCTTGGAACGAGGTTAGGGGAACTTAACTGGTCCTCGCCGAGGGAGATGTCATCTTGCCTTGGCGTGTCTTCCGGGTATTGCCGCTCCAGCGCTGTGACTGGCTGGAGCTTCGATGACATCACTCCAGCGCATAGGAGACTTTCTAGCAAGATCTGGCAGCTGCTGGGCCTTTAGCCGAAGATCCTTACTGTGCATGCGCCTCTGCAGTCAGCGGCGCATTGCAAGGGGACAGGTTTAGGAGATATTCTTTATACTTACAAGTAAGCCTTATGGGCTTACCTTCAAGTACAGAGTTTACTACCACTTTAAGACTGAATGCTAAGCAGGTCATATGGTTGAATTCTGGCACTTCCTAATATTGAAGTGTGCCAACACCAAACATTCCTGCTGGCTAGTGAGGCACCCAATCTTATGCTGGCCATACACTAAACAAAAAGATTATATCGGCTGATGTGTCATTTGGCCAGTTAATGGGCACAAAATAATCTTTGGGACATTTGAGCAAAAAAAAAAAAAACACAAGTTTGGAAATCCTCGAGAACCATCGATGAAATGTTAAAGCGGATCTCCACCCTAAAGTGAAGATCCGCTGATCCGAACACTCCCCCCTCCGGTGTCACAATTGACACCTTTCAGGGGGGAGGAGGGTGCAGATACAGGTATCTGCACCCACTTCCGGCCCAGCATTCACGGGCAAAAGACGGGCATTGCATCACATCCTGTCAGTCCCCCGTTGTGTGCTGGGAACACTCGGCTCCCAGCACACAGCTGGAGCCAATCGGCGGGCGCAGCGCGACTCGCGCATGCGCCGTAGGGAACTGGGCAGTGAAGCCGCAGTGCTTCACTTCCTGGTTCCCTCATCGTGGATGGAGCGGGGAACAGCACAGAGACGAGCGATCGCTCATCCTCTGCTGCGGACGGCGCTGGATTCCAGGACAGGTAAGTGTCCCAATATTAAAAGTCAGCAGCTGCAGTATTTGTTGCTGCTGGCTTTTAATATTTTTTGTTTTGTGAACCATCCGCTTTAATGTGCTTCCCGTCTTAATTGTTTGCACTAGGTATATGAGAGGAAAAAATAATGGATTTGTGCGCACTGAACGATTTGGCGGTCATTACGATGTCACTATTGTTTGCGCACACAGCCGAATGTTCGTTTTTCGAAAATGGGTTGCATTAGCAAGCATCTATGGGAAGATCAGCCAAGTCAACATTCTCAGAAGGGCCAGGAGATTTACAAGTCAAAATGTTTTGGCCTGCACTTCCTGCCACAGCATTCCCTGCAAGTTTTAGAGCCACTTGTTTAGCAAAACCAAAGATTTAAAAAAAAAAACTTGGATATGCCTGTCATCAGGTACTGCATACATTAATTTTGGGGTCTAGGAAAGGCACTCAACTGTTGACAAAAAAAAAAAAACCCACACACGCTATAATCCGCATAAATTGTTTAGACACATTTCACACTGGTGCAGCTTTAAAATTGCACTACTTCAGTGCGAGTTGTACTGTCGATTTCATTAGTGACTTCATTAACAGAAGTCTATGCAAGTTGCAATGAAATCGGTAGAAAGTAGTGCAGAAATTTCTCAATCTCTGCGATAAGAACGGTTCCATTGCCATAGAGGTGTGACTTGTCATGCGATTTGAAACTGTCAAATTGCATTAGCATTGAATAACCCAATGTTTTAAAGCAGTATGCCTGCTGGTCACACCCCCTTACATCTTCCAGTCCAAACAGCTTTTTTTTTTTTACAAAAACGGGTATTGCTTTTTTATTGGAAATTCACCCATGTTCTTCCAGGAGCAATCAATAGGACAACTTCCCCAGCCAGACCACATACAGCAACCCAAGAGTTGCTTTAACCCTTTTGCACACCAGCACCTAAAATGTTTTGCGTAAAGAACTCCTTATAAAATGGGCAATTAAGAAAAATCACTTTTCAAAAGCAGCATTAAACACTGCTTGATGGAACTTTCCCATTTAGTGTACCTCTATTACAAATGTTCAACTGTCAAGACACCACAAAGTTGAAATAACAAGGTGCCCACCAGCCAGGCCTCATGCATATGCACTTTGGTGAATTTCAAGGTGTTGTCCTACACAGGACAGATGTGGTAAAGTAGCATATGCACTTAAGCATGGTAGGGTTGTCCCGATACCACTTTTTTAGGACTGAGTACAAGTACCAATACTTTTTCTCAAGTAGTCGCCGATACCGAATACCGATACTTTTTTTAAATGTGTCCCCAAATGCAGTCATGTCCCCCACATATGCAGCCATGTCCCCCATACCTAGCAGCCGCCCGGGGAACATCACAACTTTCATTTGAATAGCTGTAGTGTTCCCACGCGTATAGACACTCCCCCTTGCTCGGGATTGGATGGGTGATCGTGATCTGTCCAATCCCGAGCAAGGGGGAGTGTCTATACGGGCGGGAACACTACAGCTATTCAAATTAATGCTGTGATGTTCCCGCACGCTTTAACCATGCGGCGGCTTTCATTGCGGCGGGACAAGTATTTTATTTAGGTATCGGGGTATTTGCGGGAGTACAAGTACTCCTGCAAATCAGTATCGGTGCCGATACTGGTATCGGGAGAACCCTAATGCATGGTCTTAAAACTGTTTTACAAAATGCAGTAGGTACAAATTTAGATCACCATGATGTGGTAAGGTGCACAAAGGAACTGCCTTAATGCAACACATGTGCACTAAACACTTTTAAGACTACCTTGGTGAGAACGGGCCCTGACAGTTATACACACAGTCTTTAAACTTAAGAGGATAAAATTGAAACTTACAATCAGGTCAAAGGGTTGATCTAAACCCTACAGCTAACTCACCTGTGAGGAATGGACAGGCCTCCATCAACGGCTCCCTTGAGTGCACCGAAGACTTTGTTTCCAGTGGTGGTCCTGGTGAGACCAGCATCCAGGTAGCAGGTGAAGGCACCAGGTTTACCATCAATGCTCTCCACATTGTACTCATCTCCAGTTACTTCCACTTGGCCTTCATAGACTTGGTCAAGGCCAAATTTGTTCAGCAGCTAAAATAATAAAGACAGCATTGAGATTACTATCCTTATACCAAGAACAGTACTGCTACGTAGCAGCATCTGTAGTACCTAGCTCAATTATCTATTGCACCCTTAAATCACTGCACTTCTTCCAACGCATTCTGAAATAAACGTGACAAGGGCCGAAACGAATCGATTAATCGACAACTAATTGATTATGGAATTAATAGATTACAATTTTCATAATTGATTAATCGGCCAGTAACATAATGGGGTTAAAACAAAAATTTGCCCTTTTATAGTACCAAAAAGCAAATCGCTACTGTAAATATTACTTTCACTGTCCCACAGTAAAAAAATTAACCCCTTACAGTCGCGATTATTTACTCTTTGTAAATTTTTTATTTTATTTTTAACCCATTATGTTATTAAACATCTCAGGCCTGGGTCACACCTGTTTTTTGGTGCTTTTTGCAGAAACACTACAGTTCAGTTACACGTTTTCCTATGTGACACGTTCACATCCATGATTTTTTTCAGCTGCTGCGTATTTAGAAAGAGCAAGGACATTTTAACGCAAAATGGTGCCATTTTGTTTTTTTGGTTCAATATACTTAAATGGAGAGGCTGCAGAAAAGTAGGTCATTTGTGGCAATTTGTGTTTTGTAATCTGCACAACAAATTGGCCTGTAAAAATTGTATTTTCTTGTAAGGCTATTATCCGATTAATCAATTAATCGAAATAATCAGCTAACTAATTGATTATTAAAATAATCGTTAGTTGCAGCCCTAAACGTGAATACCACAATATTACATTGGGGTGTTGGGAGAATCTCTCCCTCAACCTCTTCCTAAGTGAAAATAATGGAGTTCAGACAATTACGCTGCCTTTAACTATTTAAAAAGGGAACACCCCCCCCCCCCCCCCAATATTTGCACAAGATCCTTAATGGTCAATACTAAACCACAACTCTCCAGCCAGATGTCTTGCCGCTTGATTGCCCTCTTGTGCCTACATTCTCAGACCTGAACTTCTCCAGTGCTCTAAGGAGTTTACCAAGATAGAATGCAGGTTGGACCAGCATCTCAAGATTATACCTGAGCATGTAAAACAGTGGAGGCCACTGCTGTCTTTGAGGGCTAAGCAAGCACCTGGGTGGGGGGGTGCCAGCACTCCCATCTTACCTAGGGATTGTTTTTATTATCAAGTTTTACTTTTAAAACTTAAATTGTGCTACCTGAATGAAGACAAACTCTAAGCACTAATGTACCCAATTTAAAGTAAACCAGTCACCAGGGGCACACTGCAGAATTCCAGCACATATTAAGAGGATTGTAAAGGCTCATTTTTTGAACATGTTATACTTGCCTCTGCAGTTGGTTGTGCACAGAACAGGATGCTCCTTCTCGAAACCATTTCATTGCTCCTTGGCCCTCCCTCAAGTGCCCTCTCAGCCATCAGCTTTCTACAGGGGGCACCCAAGCCGAGTCAAAGCTCCATGCATCCATTCAGACACAAAGCCCCCCCCCCACTCTTCCCGATTGACTGCCGCAGAAGCCAATGGCGCTGCTGCAGTCAGACAATAAAGATGTGTCCTGGCATTAGGGGGTGCTGCTACACAAGTTTATTTTTATCTTAATGCATTAATAAATAAAACTACCTTTAAAACTAATTGTGAGCAAGTTTTCCAATTGGCTCCAGACACAGCCACTTTTCAATGTCAGTGTTTACTAACCAAGGTGCACACTTTGCATGGCTGGATGGGAGACTATCAGGCTCAAAAAAGTTGTGCCTGACAACTAAAAAATGTTTTTTTTTAATAAAATGCTTGGAGTAAATAAAATCTAAAGATAGTATTCTATTTAAGACGGATTCATTTAGTCAGCATGGAGCTCAGTTATGTAGCATGAGGCTGTATATTCTGCAATATTTACATTTTTTGGGAAACAATGAATATAAGCTTTGCAAGCCGAGATATCACAATTTCACAGTAACCATGGGATAAAACAAAGTTCAGGAATATTCCTTTATCCCATTCTTTTGCAAATCTATGTGCACTACAAACTGTATATCAGATATCGCCATTTTTCAAACCCCGCAGCTTATACTTAGGAGGCATTCATTTAGTTTGCAAATATTAAAGATGCCAAAAGCAAGAAAGTGCTTATATTTAAAGAGCACACGTCATTTCAGATGCATCACTGCCGCATCACCAGCAGTCCTATTAAAGTGAATGGGACGGTCGGTGAGTCAACATCTGGTTAAAGGAGCTGCTGCGTAACAGTCGCTCTTTAAAAGTTAGGATTTAAATCAAGCCATTTTACTAGCGATTTAAAATCCACTTAATTTAAATCAAATTCACCGATTTTAGAATATCAGTTAATAAAACATTTTAAGCTCCTCTGCCAACTGGTAGTCTCCTGCTTGTAAACCCCACCTAGGCTAGACATACATTTTAAATCTTGGCTGGTTCAGTGGGTATCAGTCAAGGTTTAACCATTAATGGACAGGCTGAACAGTTGATCATACGGCACTAGCGATAATCAGTTCCTGTCCCCCTGCCAGGGGAGAAGACACTCGCTCAGCTGGATGAATTCCAACACTTTAGATGGTGAAATTGTGTGAATTTCTTTCCTGAAACCTGTGGTTGCAGGAACAAAATTTGCACCATTTACGGCCGGCCTCATTTGTAATATTCGAGGTTGACAGAAGTTGAGGCAAGCACTGTTTAAAATGCTTATGCTTTTGACAAGCAAAACTCAAAAGGCTACTAAATGCCAGCACTATTGCAACAGCTGTCTGAGCTTAAAAAAAAAAAAAAAGGGGGGGGGGGGGGAGAATCACAACCTTGGCAAATAGTGCGCGCACTGGAAAGGTTGCTTTTCATTTGTAAATGGGGGTTGACTCTCAGCAAGCTGCGTTTTGTACAGACGTAGCAGACCATTTATCTCAATGGGCTGCTGTGCCTCATAAAATGCAGGTATAAGGTCCCTGCAGCATTCTAGAAAGTCACAGCACGCATGGTAATCTCGAGTGCTGTGCGGCTCTCAGTAAGTGCGATTAAGAGGTTTAGGCTGCGGGAACAGTTGCGGACCCCACCCACACAGATGTGAACTTATCCCAACATAAACATGTTTCAGATTTTTACTGCTTAACACTACAAGAACCCATCATGTCAGGTAAAGGTTTGGCAGGAAAGTCAAAAACGCAACAAGTTATTGTCAAGCATAGGGCTGGGAAGAAGGGGGGGGGAGCGATTTAAGATCTGAATCGAGTATCAAGGGAAAAAGCGATTCAGACCGAATCAATTTCTTTCTCATAAGGACCAGCGCTCCACAAGCTAGGCTGTAGCCTTGCCTAAAAAAATCCTGCCTGCCGCGATCCTAGGAATAGGCCGCAAGGCTACGCCAAAGCCGACACCTTTTCCCAGGATCGCAGCGTGCAGGTTTTTTTTGGAGGCTTCGGCCTAGTTCACGGCCTTTTCCCAGGATCGCGGCGGACTAGGCCAAAGCCTCGCCTAAACTTTTGTCAGCGCAGTGTCCATCACGAAAAAAAACTCGATTCAAATCGTGAATAGAGTTATTTTTAAATTGCAGATTTTTTTGGGCCAAAAATCGCCCAGCCCTAGTCAAGCACCAGAACAAGTCTCACACTGAAGCTTTTAAGGATTAGCCTAGGATATCCCCAAAATAAACTCTGGAAGACCTTACCCTGCGAGCCAGCAGCAGACCCGTACAATAGGCAGCAGCGTAGTTTGTCAGACCAGCCTTGACACCGAATTTGGGAAGTTCGTGGCCATAGGCAGCACAGACGATCATGTCACCTTCAATCCTGGCGTAGGCAATCTGCAGGAGTCAATGCAAACATTAGTAACTTACGAGCAACAGCAATACAATAAAACACAAGATTTGCAACATCAGTAACCAGTGTTCTGAAAAATCGGAAGTGAACAGCATTAGGTTTTTATCATGTTTTTAACAGCACCTAGGGCAGTGCTACACAGGGTAGACAAGTGAAGACTCCTAGTTTATATGGGGCTACAAAAGAAGAAAAATCTCAACACCACCCCCCCCCCTTCCAAATAAAAGCTAGTGCTGTATTGCATACCTGGCAGATGATGTCTCTGTTGGTGATGCGCACAATCATCCTGTATTTTGGGGTGTTGTACTTGTTTTTGTCCTGGATGACCAGTCTCTTGCGGGCATAGTAGTCAGTTTTGCCCTCTGAAAAAAAGAAACTCTTCATTAATTGAAGTAATGCCCACTAAGAGAACCCCACCAGGGAACAAAGGAAAAACTCCACGTACCTCTCCTTCTGCGGAACTTAACCTGGTACCTCTTGAAATAAGCCTTGTTCTTCACAACTTTTACGAACCCCTATGAAAACAGAACAGAAACCATCAGAAAAGATTCTTTAAACCACTCCCCACTTTTAGGGTCAATGCACACATGGCTTAATGCTGCCGCCAGAGTTTTGCCTGTAGAAGCAGCTCATTATCCTCCTATGTCTCCTCCATGCTCATTAGGACGTTTAGAGACATTTTAAGCTCAGCAGTTAGAGGCAGGAAAACGCTCAACACGCCTAAACCTGTGGGCAAAAATGCTCCAAGCATTTTCTCCTTGCCAAGGAAAACTGCATTTGTTTTAAGCCCAGTGTGCACGAGTCTTAGGTGGTGCGAATGGGTTACAACCTCAGGATTAGTGCCCCCCCCCCCCTACAAAAGCTTCACCCATTTTTCATGACCATTTTCCTTCCCGAGGGCCCCTTCAAATTACAGGCGTTGGGACACATTACCCCACGGGATCCTTAAACTACAGCTCTCCAACTGTTGTGGAACTACACATCCATGAGGCATTGTAAAACTGACATTTAGACATGACTAGGCATGATGGGAATTGTAGTTCCTGAACTGGAGGGCCATAGTTTAAAGACCCAACAGTCCCAGTGTATAGACAATGCAATGTGCCTTACGTACTCTAGTTAAGGTCACACCAATGTGCTTGTTTGTGTGTTGCAGAAAGTTAAATAAAAAGTCATTTTGCGATCAGCCGTGGATCATACATATATGTGGGAAATGGAACGAATCCTGTGCATTTCCTGCACCACAATGAAATCGCATGTCATTAATCCACTCTGCTGCGGGTGTCATTAAATGACACCTTGAAACTGCAAAACGCAGTGCGAATGCATGAATCAGACTGCATGGGTGTGAATACCCAAGCAATCCGATTCCAGCACTGCAAAGAAAAAAATGAGGTCCTACACAATTTTGAAGCGGTTCCAGTGCAATACAAAATAAATGGATCACATTGCACAGAATCGCATGTGATTTGAAGAAATGCAGGAGGATTCTTATTCTAATCACATGCAGTTCCCTGCACCCCTATAGTGTGAAGCGGGGCTCAATGTTATAAAGGGATTCAGAAGCTGCATTGTAATGCTGCACCAGACCCCAAGATCACCTGTCAGTGTAGAGTTCTGTGTTTACAGTACAGAGCTCTTCCATGAATGACGGCGCACATCAAGTGGGTCGCAGTAATCATTGGCGTCGGAGACCCGGCGATCGTCAAATCACAGCCGCGGACTCGACCCACACCTGAGAGCACCGATCAGGTATCAGACGGGCGACCCTGGGCACAGCGGCCACTGCCGCAGTAGATATACATGGGGTGGTCTGTAAGTAGCTAAAGTGCACACTAGTAGACATGTGTCACAGCGCACAACACATGTTGTGAATACGATTCACCAGCTAGAGCAGCGGTTCTCAACTCCTGTCCTCAGGGCCCACTAACAGGCCAGGTTTTATGTATTACCTTGGGGGGAGATGCAGACAGGAATACTGCAATCACTGAGCAGCAAATGACATCACATGTGATGCATTTCAGTTAGCTTGCAAACCTGGCCTGTTAGTGGCCCTGCAGGACAGGGTTGATGACCACTGGTGTTAGTGGGTCCTGAGGACAGGAGTTGAGAACCACTGAGCTAGAGAAACAACATTTCCAGGTGTCACTGGAACAGGAATCATCCAAAGGAGACACCTGATCCCATGACAAGCATCTAAGGATTTGCCATGCTTTTGTGAAAAATAAAAGTCTAACTTTCCAGGACAGGAAGTCAAAAAAAAAAATCTTAATTACTGTTTTTTTAATGCACTAAAAAAACATAACATACCTATAATAAAGTACATATGATATTGAATTTTAACAATGCATTAAAAATATAAAAAAGTCAACACATTGCATCTTACAGTGATCAGGCCCCAAGAATGAAGTCCCAACTACCATTATAAGAGTGATCAGGCACCTGACATGTCACAAAATCTGTGTATACAGCCAATGACAGAACACCATTAAATGGGACAAGGCCTAAACCAATGAAAGTTAAGCACATGTAGGGTCACTGGGTGCCAAGGAACATATGATCCAGGTGTACATACTACAACATGGAGATCCCCACCCCTCCCCCATCTTGTATATTAGACATTGGCTGTTATTAGGATACACAACCCCTGACCCCATATAGACTGTACCATCAAATAATAGGGGTGATCGGCCATTAGAGCCCCCCCTGCCAGCAGTCATAGTAGTGGTGACAGCGGTGTGCAGAATAAATGACAATATAAAATATTCCCCTCCTCCATACACACATAGAAATATAATAAGACAGGCAGAGGGGGACACAGGTGAGCAGGCAGTGCTGAGGGGGAGGGAGGCAGTCGGCAGGCCCAGGATAGCGGCAGCCATTAGGCCACGCTGGAAGCCGCTCAGACTCTCCACCAATCTAAAGCCATCCGAAGTCCTCCGGCCGTGCCAGCACCTCGTAGCCGCCGCACACGGTGAGGGGTAGAGTACGCTAGGTATTGGAGGAGATATGGAGCCGGGGTACTGACCATTTTTCCGGATTTTGTCCCGTCGAGGCTAGGACCGGAGAGTCACAGCGCTCACGTAAGGGCGCTGGAGAACTGGGAAAAGGCCTTGCGCACTGCGCATGCTCAGTATGTAGGCTGCCGCGCGGCCGACTGGGAAGTTCTCTAAAACAAGAGGAACTGCGTGGCCTGTGTGAGAGGTGTGCGGATCCGGGAGTGCTGCCATCTGCTGGGAGATGGACTACATAGCTTACCGTCCTTTATGCAGAACAAGGAAGAGAACTTGGAACTACTTTAGGTTTAGAGAAGATCCAAGTAGTTTGACTTATACGGAAATTTAATGCAATACATAATAAAAAAAAATAAAGCAGTATATGCTATATTTACAATATTTACAAAAAAAGTCTGCCCAACACCAACTGTGACAATGACAATATTGTCAGTGATCACTTGCCTATGGGGCACATTTACCCCCTTCCCCCCATGCCAATTATCAGCTGTCACCGCTGTTGCACTTTGAATGATAATTTCACGATCATGCAACACTGTACCCACACAAATTTTTTATTAATTTTATGAGACAGATATAGCTTTCTATTGGTGGAATTTAATCACCACTGTTTTTTTTTTTTTTTGCTAAAAATGTAAAAAACAAAACGAAAATTTTTTAAAAAAAGTTTTACTACGTTTCTGTTAGAAAATTTTGTAAATAAGTAATTTTTCTGCTTCACTGATGGGCACTGATGAAAAGGCACAAATATGCAGCACTAATGGGCACTGATAGGCTGCACTGATATGCCACACTTATAGGATAGGGTGACCAGACATCCCCAGTTTCAGGGGACAGTCCCCTGATTGAGGACACTGTCCCCAGACCAAGTCTGTCCCTGGTTTTGTCCCCAGATTGGATTTAATAAGGGGCAGGGGCAATTTCAAAGACAGTCAGTGCAGAAAAAAAATTAGAAATACACACCCCCCCAGCTCCGCCGTACCTACTAGCATAGGGGGGTGTATTTTTCCCATTATCTGTGCCCCTTTCTGATGATCATGTGCTGGTCGGAGCGGAGGAAATATTTCTTCAGTTTCAGGCGCATGCCCATTCACCTCCGCTCGCATATACTTCTGCCTTGGCTCAAATCCTTGCCAGCCACCTGCCTATCTCCATGCCTTCCCTGGTGGAGTTATCTTCCTCTGATCCCCATCCAGTAGTAGCCGGGGCCTGAAGAGTAAGACTTAAGAGGCTGTGAGGTGGGCGGCGACGGGCAGGGAGTCGCTAATTGTTACCATGACTAGTAAAGAAAAAATATGTCCCCGGATTTCATTTGAAAAATCTGGTCACCTTATTATAGGAGGCACTGATAGGCGGCATGGATAGGTGGTACTGATTGGCAGCACTGATGTTTACTGACTGGTGGCATTGATGTGCGGCACTGATGGACACTGAAAGGCAGCACTGACTGGCATCACTGCTGGGCACTGATTGGCATTACTGCTGGGCGCTGATTGACCTCACTGCTGGGCACTGACTGGCATCTCTGCTAGGCACTGTTGAGGCTGCACAGATAATCCATGCCCTGATTATCTGTGAAGATATCCCCTGTAAGGAAATGTCACCCATCGGCTCTCCTCTTCTCACGCACTGCCAGTGTGAGGAAAGGAATGCAGATAACTGGTATTTTCTTGTGTAGCGCTCACCCCGAAGGAGCCGCTGGTTGTTGTTTGGGCTTAGCGTATTAAGTTACCTTGAAGTGTGTCTAGGGGTAGTAGCAGTGAGTAGTAGCAATGAGCGAATGTCCAGTCACCAAATGGATTTTTAAATGCTTTATTCCAGGGCCCAACAATGGCCAACATCAACAGGAGATAGAAAAGGTTGATGAAGCAATAGAGAACAGTGCGGTATCAGAATACCTCCCAACATTTTGAGATGTGAATGAGGGACACCTACTAACAAAGGTATGTAGGCTATGGACACGCCTCCTGCCACAACCCCTTAAAGGAGAATTAACCAAAAAAAGGTTAATCAAATCCACAAGGTTTTTTTTTTAACCACTACTTTTCGTTTTTATTGCCTTTTAACCACTTAACCCCCGGACCACATTGCTGCCCAATGACCAGAGCACTTTTTGTGATTCGGCACTGCATCACTTTAACTGACAATTGCGCGGTCGTGCGACGTGGCTCCCAAACAAAATTGGCGTCCTTTTTTTCCCACAAATAGAGCTTTCTTTTGGTGGTATTTGATCACCTCTGCGGTTTTTATTTTTTGCGCTGTAAACAAAAATAGAGCGACAATTCTGAAAAAAATTCAATATTTTTTTGCTTTTTGCTATAATAAATATCCCCAAAAATATCTAAAAAAACATATTTTTTCCTCAGTTTAGGCCGATACGTATTCTTCTACATATTTTTCGTAAAAAAAAATTGCAATAAGCGTTTATTGATTGGTTTGCGCAAAAGTTATCACGTTTACAAAATAGGGGTTAGTTTTATGGCATTTATGGCATTATGGGTGTGTTCTAACTGTAGGGGGGGGGTGGCCTCACTAGGGGAAATCACTGATATTCTGTTCATACATTGTATGAACAGAAGGTCAGCGTTTCCCCCCGCTGACAGGACCGGGAGCTTTGTGTTTACGAGCGATCGCGTGTGCCCGGCCGAAAATGTAGCTGACGTAGAGCTACGGGCTCTCGCCCAGGAGATCCGACCTTCCACCGTAGAATGACGGCGGCTGGTCGGCAAGCAGTTAAAATGTACAAATGCAGCAATTTAGAAATCGGAGGAAAGCTTTAGCACTGGGAAACACTTTTTGCCAGATAAAAAGTGAATTTTATATACAACTATACAGATCAGACCAAAATGAGGGACAAATGATGGGAAAGAGGGACAGAGGGACATTGCTCCAAATCAGGGACAGTCCCTCGAAATCAGGGACAGTTGGGAGCTATGTATCAGGCCTAGACATGGAACAGAGCAGTCCTGCTCTCAGTAGTAGTAGATACAGTTCCTCGCCACTCTCGTCAGAGTGGGTTAAGTGCCTCCGGACAGACCCTTGTTTAAGCCTGGCAGCCGGAATGTCACTTTTAAATTGCTGGGAGGAACAGGTCTCTATGACAGACCTGGCTCGGGCCTCTGCCACGGGCTTAGTACTTTAGTACTCAAGAGAACAATTCGGATTGAGCGAATCATCCCAGTAAATGCAATAAAAGGGGTCGCAGACTGACCTACAGGACAGTTCTGAAACAGCAGCAGCCTGCAATTTGACAAATTATGAATGAGAGCAAATAACTCTTCCATTCGCCCGCTAACATTAGAGTAGTGCCCATACTGAAAGGAAGGGGGCGCTACACTTGTTTACATGTGATCAGCTGTGATTGGACGCAGCTGATCCCATGGGTAAAGAGCAGGGCTCAAGTCCTGCGGGAACACGTGGGAATAGAGTCCCTGCACTTTTTTCACAGCAGGAACGCAGTTCCCTTTGCAGAACTAGAGCAGCCGAGCCGCCCGAGCCAATCCTTCACTAAGCGGCGATGCCCAGCTGGAGTCACTGTCAGGGGCAGGCGAGCCTTAGTAATCCCTTATGTTACTGGCCGCTTTGCTTAAGGTTCTTTATAAATCCGGCGATAACTCGCGGCAGACCTCCGCAATGTCTCCTGGGAACAATGACAAAAGCTCCCAGGGGACATTGCGGCATTGAGGAAGAGACTGAATACCCGCACACTACCCGATGAATCCATATACAGGAAGCAGCCAGTAACATAAAGGTGTACTAAGGTGGATCGGAAAAAAAAACATGCGGTTTAGTAATTATGCATATGAGCGAATCATTTTATTTATTTATTTTTGGTTGGGGGAGTGGATCTTGGGTGGGAGTTCCCACACTTTTTCCCCAAGACTTGACCCCTGGTAAAGAGCCTCATCATTGGCTCTTTATCAAGGTCAGTGATGCCCCGTGTCCCAGGGACACAGCGCACTACTGATCGGCGTGCAAAAAGAGGGGTTGATGTCATATGACATCATTCCATAACAAGAGAGACACCTCCCGTCCGTCAATTGACAATACGGCGGGTCAGGAGGTGGTTAAAACACTAAAGTAAAATGATCCTAATTCAAATTACTTGGATCCTGTATAGTACCACTTTTTTCAGGTTCTTTCCCTGGATTCGCATTAAGTTTTTTTTTTTTGTGTTTGACCACACTGTATAGTTAGTGGACTCAGTGCTGCCGGTTTCAGCAACACCTATTTTTAGGTTTTGGTAAAATAGTTTACTGTCGTTAATGTGTCTTGGTTGATGCTTTTCGGGGGCAAGCAGTATCATGCATGACATGATGGTTTAGGGAAAAATGCTCCACACAACACGTTAGGCATCAAACCATAGGGTGAATGTATTAGTGCCTAACACTAGAACAGTATTAAGCCCCCTTAATTCTAGGATTTTTCATACATATATACACTATATTGTCAAAAGTATTGTGACACCTGCCTTTACATGCAAATGAACTTAAATTGCATCCCAGTTAGTAGGGTTCGATATTGAGTTGGCCCACCCTTTGCAGCTATAACTGCTTCAACTCTTCTGCAAAGGCTGTCCACAAGGTTTAGGAGTGTGTCTATGGGAATGTTTGACTATTCTTCCAGAAGCGCATGTGTTAGGTCAGGCACTGATGTTGGACGAGAAGGCTTGGCTCGCAATCTCTGCTCTAAATCATCCCAAAGGTGTTCTATTGAGTTGTGGTCAGGACTCTGTGTGGCTTGGCAAGTTTCTTCCCCCCAAACTGGCTCATCTACGAACCACTCTTTTACGGACCACTAATTGTTATGCAATGCTGTGTTAAACACTGCACTACACTAACACACTACACTGACACTACACAATACTCACACTACACCAACAATCTACACTCATAGTCACAATAAACGTGTCTCCATAAATCCATCTCCACTCCAACAACACACTGCAAAAGCTTCCTATGGGAAGGAACCTTTTATAGCATGGGGTGGGACTATATGCACTGAGCCGTGATCAGGGGCAGACTGACAACTCATGGGGCCCCTGGGCAATAGAAGATTATGGGGCCAGTAGGCTTACAGGTGGCCATAACACCAGGAGGCAGTGCAGAGGCGGGGCATCTAAAATCTCTTGATTTTCTTTTCAAATGTTTTTATTGTATTTTTCAACGATACACAATAAAGCACAAAAAAAAAAAATCATAACAATACAACAGTTTGTTAGTCATACTTTGCGTTCAACAGCGTACCTGGGTAGGCTTCAAATTATCAATTTACTAAACAGTAACAACATAGGGCCGTAGCCCAGTTGGATAATGGTCAAATGCTTAAACAAGTAACTAGCAATCCCTGTTTACCCCAACGGAATCATGCTGTAAACAAGAGATTATGGCTCATTATCTCATATTATAAAATCAAAATCAACATAAGGGGGTATATATATAAAGCGCTGCGTAAACTGTTGGCGCTATATAAATCCTGTATAATAATAATATAGCAAAGGAGGGTAGGGGAAGCTGAGTAGGAAGTTATCTTTAAATCCGGTCTATTTTAGTGTGGTCGTTCAGGAGCACAATTAATAATTATTAGAATTCTTCAAGAAATTTAAGGCCCTAGGATGTGTAATTCATTCATTCCAATTTTTAATGAATTTACTTATGGTTCCTTTCTTATGTGCTAACATTAGCTCATAGTGAGCCTGAGTATTGACTCTCTGGATAACATCAGATAAGTTAGGTGCTAAGGTAGATTTCCATAATTTCGTTATGGTGAGTCTCGCTGCTGTAAGGAAGTTGGCGACTATAGTTCTAAATTGAGGAGGATAGACATCTAGATTTAAACCTAGTAGGGCCATTTCAGGTGTGAGTATTTTTAGATTACCAGTGAAGGACGCGATAAAGGAGGATACATTATTCCAAAAGCTAGGTTTTACAGTCCCAAAGAGTATGTAACAAATTGCCATCGTGGGATTCACATCTCCAGCATATGGGGGAAGAGCTAGGGAATATTTTGGATAGTCTGTAAGGGGTCAAATACGAGCGGTTTAGTATTTTCTGGGCGTTCTCCCAATGTTCTACACATGAAGAAGAGGAACTGTTAATATGGATGGCTTTTTGCCACTCTTCCCACGTAAAGGTTTGGGATAGATGTTTCTCCCATTTAATCATATTTAAAGTTTTGGTTTGAACTGGAAAAGATGAAAGTAGTTTATATTAGGGCTGTGCAAATTAACTTTTAATTAATCGATTAATCTTTAATTTTTTTGATCGATCAAAATCTTTTTGGTCGATTAAAATTCTTTTGATTGGTATTCACCTCCCCACCGACTTCCAGGCCGTTAGGGAGTTCCGTCGGAGATCCGGTAACGTCACGGACACCGGCAGGGCTTGCCGTGTCCATCTGAAGTGCTCCTTTGCTGTGCCTTCATATTTGCATGCCGGCGGGACCTTACTATCTGCCACACGTAAGGGCTGTTACACTTCCCTCTATCATTTCCCTCTATCAACCTGGGATTCTACATCCATCCACTGGGAGTTGTGATAGTTCCCTTCATGGGACATCTACTAGCCTACGGACTGATGTTAACATCTCCTCATCTGGATCCAGCAGTGGTATCGTTGTACACATTTTTATACCGGTATCATACTTGGCTACATGTTTTTATGACTGGTTTTGGTACCGTTTGGTATTACTCTCACCATTTTTACAGTTTATGTAGCTACATCGATTTTATCTCCAGTGCAATATTTATTTGGTTACCTACTTGAAGGCTATAAAAGTTTTAATGCTCTTCCCATCGAGCGCTGCCTGTGTTTTTTGTATCCTGCTATCCATTTTTCCAGTAGCTGCACTGGGAATCAGCCTGCAAGGAGAGCAGCTACATTTCTTGTGAGAGCAGCTAAAAGTAGTTGGATCTGTATGTGCGTTAAAATTAATCGAAATTAGTCGATTAATCGATTAAAAAACAAAACGATTAATCGAACACAAAAATTTTGATCAGTAACAGCCCTAGTTTATATATATGGGATATGCCTCTCTTCCCACTTATTTTATAGGAGGTGAAAAACTCCCACAGCGCCCTAGGGAGTTCCACACCTCTCTCTGGATTAAAGCTTTTATTGAATGGTTTGGATTCAAGTTTATTTGTTATTTTATGTATGTTATCGGATGATAGCTGATCAAAAAAATTGATTCCCTGTTTGGACCAGGGTGTGGTGATAATTCTTACTTTATAGTAATCGATTACTCCTAGCGGTATTGGCATAAGGACTGTGTTACATGTCGGCTGTAACTTTGTTAGAGCAAACTTCCAGGCTGTCAGGGTAGCTTTAATTGTTAGGAAGTTGGGTGTATTCATTTTTGGTAGGACATAGCAGGCCATGGAAAGGGAAAATAGGTCCTTCCCTTTAGATATTTCTTGTTCAATGTTCAATCATAATTTATCAATTGAATATCTGAACCAGTATCTCATTTGATCAAGGAGTGAAGCGTAGTAATATAGGCATAAATCAGGGAGGTTTAGGCCTCCTTTAGCTTTAACCAGTGACATAGTAGACAAAGCAATTCTAGGTTTCTTTCCCAACCAGATCAAGTTGCTTAATTTAGAGTTAATTTGTGTGAAAAATTTAGTCGGTAGTGGGATTGGGAGGGAGCGGAAGTAATATAGAATTTTTGGCAACGTCTTCATTTTAAAAGCTGCTATTCTTCCAATCCAAGATAGTTGTGTTTTTTTAATAGATTGTATATCTTAATAATAATAATAATGTTTACACTTATATAGCGCCAATTGCAGCGAAGCCGCTGCGTCTAAGCGCTGATAGTGGTTGTCATTATTACCCAACTCAATGGTAATCTTGAGTAATTTGAGTCAATAAGGAAGGATAATTTGCTTCATACAGTCTATTAGGTGGGTAAGTAACCTAATAATAGGTAATGGAGGGGTTGTCCCAATTGTAGCTAGATTGTTGTTTTAGTTTAACAACTAGGTTTGGTGGGATGTTCATAGGTAATAGAAAACATTTACTGTGATTAATCTTATAATAAGAGACTGATCCAAATGTATTTAGGACAGCGATTACATCTTTTAGTAGTGTTGTCGGTAGCGGATAAAGTTAAAAGAACGTTGTCTGTGAATAATCTCAATTTATGTTCTATTTGAACGACCTTGATTCCTATGATATTGGGGTTAATTTTTAGAGATATCGCGAGTGGTTCGCGAGTGGTTCGATTGCTAATGAGAATATAATGGGTGATAAGGGGCTTCCCTGTCTAGTACCGTTTGTAAATACCCTGGCAGATGGTATTGTATAAAGAGACATTATGGCTTCAAAAATAAATCCTGAGAAACCAAATTTCTTAAGGCTTCATTTCCACTGGCGTTTTTACAGCCACTTTTCTCAGCGTTTTTTACAGCTTAAAAACGCCTGTCCATGTTTATTTTTATTTTTTTGGAGCTGGAGCTTTAAAAACGCTGCGGCATCGTTTTTGAGCGTTTTTGAGCGTTTTTTAATGTCTGGCGTTTTTACAGCTCTATTGCTGGAGCTTCAGAACGCACTGGTCCCGCGTTTTTTTTGCAGCTTAAAAACGTCTCGGCCATCTACAGCTCAAAAATGTCATGGTGGGCATGAGTCCATAGACTAACATGGACAGGCGTTTTTAAGCTGCAAAAAACGCCCAGAAAAGTGGCTGTAAAAACGCCAGTGGAAATGAGCCTTTAGGGTCCCTGCTACATATCCCCAGTGCACTCTGTCGAATGCCTTCTCCGCATCCAATCCGAGAAGCAGAGAAGGCACCCGACTGCGCTCTACATGGCTAAGCAGATCAATCATCCGTCTGGTGCTATCTGGGCCTTGTTGTCCCTTCACGAATCCAACTTGATCTGGTTCAATTAGATAAGGTGTAATTTCTAATAATCGATTAGCTAGAACCTTAGCAAACATTTTTAAATCAGAATTAAGGAGCGAGATAGGTCTATAATTAGTTGGAGACGTCGGGTCTTTCCCTTGCTTTGGTATTGTAATGATAATTGCTTCAAGCATTTCCTTAGGGAATGAGTGGGTGTTGACAGCTTGGTTAAACAGTCTGGTTAAAGGGGTGTTCCAGCCAAATGTTATGTTTATTAAAAGTCAGCAGCTACAAAAAAGTGTAGCTGCTGGCTTTTAATAAACATTCACTTACCTTCTCCACGTTCCAGCGACGCGCTGGCCGGGGCTCCGCTCCTCTCCCCCCCTCCCCGGCCGGCGTCTTCATTCTAACTGTGGGCACCCAGCCGTGACAGCCTTCGGCTTCATGGCCGGGCACCCACTGCGCATGCGCGAGCGGCACTGCGCATGCGCGGGCGGCGCGGCCCACCGCTGATTGGACAGGCGATCGTCTAGGACCTGTCAGTGTCCTAGGTGGTCGCCTACAGGGAGGGGCTGCTGTAGGTGATTATGCTTAATCGCCTAACCAGCCCCTCGGCGGAAGGAGGAAGTAGGACAGGAAGTCCCACTCCTCCTGAAGCCCCCACTCCCCCCCCCCCAAAAAAAATGACATGCCAAATGTGGCATGTAAGGGGGTGTGGAGTAGATTAAGCGGAAGTTCTATTTTTGGGTGGAACGGAACTCCGCTTTAAGCATGGAGAAAGCATATTTTCAAATGCCTTAAAGTATTCACTGGATAGGCCATCTGCTTTATTTAGTGGTAACATTGAAATTACTTTTTTTTTTTTACAAATAGTTTTTATTGAAAGGGTTTTACACGAAAATACAACATAGCCAGGACCGGCAGTGGACACCACAGCAGTAATTACAGATACTATACAAGAAATAACTATTGCAATTGTAACATATTTATACATCAAACAGCCAACAGGTTACAGCACAGCTGTGGGTTTGCTCCAGAGCCTCAACGAAATTACTTTTTTGATTTCATTTATTGTTATAGGGTCATTTAATTTTTCTAATGTAGCGGGATCTACAGTAGGGATGTTAAGCTCAAGAAATTGGGCTATAATTTTTAGAGTTGGTTGGCTGACAGTTTGATCTTCTTTTAGATTATATAGGCCCTTGTAGTATTCTGCAAACGTATCAGCTATACTCTGTGGGTCATATAATACTTTTCCTGACTTGTGGTAAAAAATTTCATGGATTTTCTGTTTGCTCTGTCTAATACGTAGTTGCATGGCAATCAACTTTCCCGCTTTATTGCCTTGGGAGTAGTGGTTTAGTTTTAGTTTTTTGAGGTATTTTTCATGATCAGAGATCAGAGTCGCTCTAAGCTCGTGTCTGGCGTCATTAAAGCGGAGCTCCACCCTAAAGTGAAGTCGCACTGATCGGCACCCTCCCCCCCTGCGGTGTCACATTTGACACCTTTCAGAGGGGAGGGGGGTGCAAATACCTGTCTAAAGACAGGTATTTGCACCTACTTCCGGCCACACGTCTCGGGCAAAAGACGGGCATTTCCTGACATCCCGTCTGTCCCCCGTTGTGTGCTGGGAACACTCGGCTCCCAGCACACAGCGGGAGCCAATCGGACAGGTAAGTGTCCTAATATTAAAAGTCAGCAGCTGCAGTATTTTTATCTGCTGGCTTTTAATTTTTTTTTTTGAGCGGACATCTGCTTTAAGTTGTTGGAGGAGGAGGGTGTGTTTGGGGGATAGCTTGTGTTCCTTCTCTAACTTGTCTATTTTCATTAATAGATTATTTACTTCCTGTGACCGCCTTTTTTTTTTCTCTAGATGTCAATTGTATCAGCATTCCCCTGGAGAATGCTTTGTGGGCACACCAAATACTAGAAATAGAGACTTCATCGTTGTCATTCACTTCAAAAAATTCTTCTAGTCTTTCCTTCATCTCCGCCAGAGCTCCTCTATGTGACAAAATATATGTATTGTTCCTCCAAAGAACATGCTTGGAATTTTGTTGGGCTAGATCAATAATTAATGAGATTGGAGCATGGTCAGACCATGTTATGTTATGTATATGGGCATCTGTGGTTTTCTGGAGGAGAGCTCTGTCAGGGATGAAGAAGTCGATCCTAGAATAGGTTTATGGACATTTGAATAGTAAAGTCATTTTCTGCTGCGTGGAGACATCTCCAAGGATCATGGAGGTCTTCTTGTGAGAAGATGTTCTTCAGACCATTTCGTTTGGATTGGATCCCTTTAGTGGTGTCCAGAGTTGGGTCCATTGTTGCATTAAAGTCCCCACATAAGATAATATTGCCTTTTAGTATTTTCTTTGTTATTGTGATTACTTTTTGAAGGAATTGTTGTTGGTTCCTATTCGGTGCGTAGATATTGACTAATGTTAGTATTGTATTTTCAATCTTTGCAACCAGTATTACATACCTTCCTTGTCGGTCAATTTTAGAGTCCAAAAGTTGAAAAGAGATCGAATCTTTGATGATCATCAGGACTCCTTTTTTCTTCTTACTGTTGTGAGATGCGAAGACATGTGGGAATTTAGGGTGTGAAAATTGAGGAGGATTGTCTCTTGCAAAGTGCGATTCTTGAATGCAGAGTATGTCGCATCCGAATTTCAAGGCATCATTCCATAGGGCTTTTCTTTTGAAGGGGCTGTTGAGGCCCTTCGAATTTAATAAGAGTAGCATAGCGAATAATTTTCATATAGAAGAATTGTATGCGTATCGAATGTAATAAAGGTAAAGCGTGCCCATCGACTACATAACTTCCATAAATAAAGAAGATTGTTTGATACTGCTTGTGAGGGGGGAGGGAAGAAAATTAGGATCAGGGTCAAAAACAAAAACAAAAAATAACATGTAAAAACAAGCGAGTTGTAAAGCAACTCTTGCGTGCATAAATGTGTGTACTCTCGTTGTGGGGACTTTGTTAGTCAAAGATCAGGGGTTCAGGATAGGGCCTCCCTGGGAATCATGCGCCTGAGGAACTTAGGCCATGATAAATTGGAGAGAAAAGAGACAAGAATGTTTTACCGGCGGATGTATCAACCATGACTGACGTTCCAAGGGGAGGTCAGTTTTTCAGGGTACTTTCATCATTTGGGGGTAAATCCCATTTTTTCAGAATCTTGAGGCCATCTTCTAGTGTATGTATTGTATGGGATATGTTATCTTTATCCACAGACAGTTTGGTTGGAAATCCCAATTTATAAATAAATTTGTGATTGCGGAGTATTTTGGTGATCGGATTCAGGTTTTTCCTTTAGTGACCCTTTAAGGGCTGCTGTTGGGAAATCTTTGCTTCCTTTCCCGCACAGTTCCTGGAAATGTGGCCTAACCGTCTGCCAGCACCTGTGATCTGTATCCGGGTCTGTTCAGAGTGGGTTTCGTGTAGCACTATGTTGGGTAAAACCGCTCCAAGTAGCTGACATTTCCTGTTTGAGGGAAGTCACAAAATCGGCTAGGTCCTTTAGAATTCTTTCTATTGAGGACAACACAGCAGCTGGGTTTGATGAAGGGCATGGAGAACTCCAACTCCTCCTGTTCTCTCTCAACGGCCTCTTGCAGGTTAAGGGCAAACTTTACTTATGTCATCAGCCCTCACACTATCCCTTAAATGAAAAAACATCCAATGCTTACCGGCCCCCCTGAGCCCCCGTTTACTTACCTGAGCCCAGGAAAGTCCCGCGTCGAGAATGCATTTGGTTTCTGCCTGGTGTTCTCGGCTCTTAATTGGATAGATTGATAGCAGCGCAGCCATTGGCTCATGCTGCTGTAAATCAAATCAAATGACGCAGGCGCCAGGGGCAGGGCTGAGTCTGGCATTCATGTCTATGGACGCAAATGCTGGACTCAGGAGCGCGCCCACAAGGTAACCCCCTTGGGAAAGTGCTTCCCAGGGGGGTTAGCTGATGCGGGGAGGAGCCAAGACAGGTGCCGAGGGGACCGCAGAAGATGAGGATCGGGGCAACTCTGTGCAAAACGAGCTGCACAGCGGAGGTAAGTATGATATGTTTGGTATTTTTTTTTTTTTTTTAAAACAACCTTTACTAACACTTTAAGTCTCTCTTTAACCACTTGCTTACTGGGCACATAAACCCCCTTCGTGCCCAGGCGAAATTTCAGCTTCCGGCACTGCGTCGCTTTAACAGACAATTGTGTGGTCGTGCGACGTGGCTCCCAAACAAAATTGGCGTCCTTTTTTTCCCCACAAATAGAGCTTTCTTTTGGTGGTATTTGATCACCCCTGCGGTTTTTATTTTTTGCGTTATAAACAAAAAAAGAGCGACAATTTAAAAATATATATATATTTTTTACTTGTTGCTATAATAAATATCCCAATTTAAAAAAAAAAAAAAACTATTTTTTTTCTCAGTTAAGGCCGATACATATTCTTCTACGTATTTTTGTAAAAAAAAAAAAAAAAAATCACAATAAGTGACTGCTTTGTGCAAAAGTTATAGCGCCTACAAAATAGGGGACAGAATTATGATTTTTTTTTAATATTTTTTTTTTACTAGTAATGGCGGCGATCTGTGATTTTTATTGGGACTGCGACATTACGGCGGACACATCGGACACTTTTGACACATTTTTGGCGCCATTCACATTTATACAGCGACCAGTGCTATAAATATGCACTAATTACTGTATAAATGTGACTGGCATTGAAGGGGTTAACACTAGGGGGTGAGGAAGGGGTTAAATGTATTGCCTGGGTGTGTTCTAACTGTGTGGGGGGGTGACTGGGGGAGGTGACCGATGCTGTGTCTCTATGTAAAGGAGACACAGATCGGTCTCCTCTTTCCCACACAGCTCCACGTCCCTGCTCTGTCACCGCCGATCGCGTGTACCTGACGGACACGGCGGCCGCCGGGTACACGCATCGAATCCTCGGTGATGCGACGGGACTGTTTTTCCCCGCCGCACGCCACCCAGTGGCGCGCACGGGGAATTACAAATACATCATGTCCAGACGTGACCCCAGCGCCTCAGGTCCGCGCTGTTGACGTATTTTTTCAATAGCGCGGACCTCTAGTGGTTAATGAAGAGTACCGGATTCCAAAGAGAAACTGGTCCCGGATGAGTTGATCAGGGTTAGATACTCCTGTTCCAGTGGGTGCCATTTCTTTCTCCAGCTGTCACCAGATTTCATGAAGAGCAACAGCATATTGAGACATGTCTTTTGGTCATGCTGGCTCCGGGTATATAATCTCCTCCGGAGTTAAGCTATAGGGGTACGCTGACCATACAAGCTCTCCAGACGAACCACAATAGCTGTTCTGCTCGGTGGGCTTTACCTTCTAGTGCATTATTAGCCAAATTTGCAATGTGCTCAGCGGGTATTTGGAACAAACAGGCTGAGCTGCCCAACCTCTCCACCAGGGATGGACTGGCTATCGGGACTACCGGGAGTTTCCCGGTGGGCAGATTTGCTCAGTGGGCCGGTTTCAGTGACAGTATGTCAAACTTTGAAATGCTGTCACTGAAACCGGCCCACTAAGCCGACAGTCAACAGCCGACAGCATGCGCATCCATTACTTTGAGCACTGCTGTACTGGCATCACTGGGGTGGGGGGCATAGTATAGTGTGCCCCCCATGTATAACTCATTCATATAATGGCTGTCCCTGTCCGACTCGTCAATTGCCAGTCTCGGAGCCTCGAGGAAGTCGGGGCCAGCTGACAGGACGTGACGGCCTCCATCCACCGTTCTTGTATATGGGAGTTGTAGCTCGGAATCTGTGGTGGCAGCAGCGCACTCACGCCACGCTCCCTGCTCTAGGTGGGTGGAATTGGTAGTGGAGAGCAGCCAGCCTTAGCCAGCCTTAGCCTAGCCCTAGTGAGATATCTACAACTTCCAGTTGCACGGTCTTTTGGAGAGTTTGACTAAACACAGAAGTGGCTGGCCTGGGTGCGCCGCTGGCTGCAGTACACTGTGCAGTGTGCACGCTGCACACACCAGAAGTTGACCCCAGGAGTCAGAGACAGAAGCATCACCCATCTCCCCAGAACTGGAGGAGGCCAAGGCCGTGCAAGGAGGAGGACCTGTCCTGCTGTGCTCTGAGCTGGCAGCTGCTATCGGCCCATTTCTGAGGTGAGAGACCCTGCCACCCCCACAGCTGACCCCCACATGATCTTCCCATCTATCCCCCCCATACACCTCATTTACATGGCCTGTGAATCCTGCTGGTTGCTGGTCGCGGACCTGTGGGTCCTACTGGCCATGGCCTACAGGCCATCAGGACCCACAGACCAGTAGCATCCATAAGCTATGGCTAGCTCCCAGCAGGACCCACAGGTTAGTAGCCAGCATGACCCACAGGTCTGCAGCCAGCTCCCAGCAGGACCCACAGGTTCGCAGCCAGCTCCCAGCAGGACCCACAGGCTGTGGGTCCTACTGGGAGCTGGCTGGACCTGTGGGTCCTGCTGGACACTGATCTGTGGGGCCTGCTGGCCACTAGCCTAGGGTGGCCAGAAGTCCCCAGCTTCCAGGGACATTCCCCAGACTGAGGACACTGTCCCCGGACCAAGCCTGTCCCCACAAGCTGGGGCAGAGGGGGGCCCCCAGGGCAAACCCTATCATGGGCCCCACTGGGTCCATTGGGCTGTCTCGGAGATGAACGGGGGGCGAGCGTCGCCAGATTACACAGAGCGGGGATCTCTCACTTATATGTAGGTGGGAGATCCCTGCTCTGTGTAATCCGGCAGCTCTCCTCTCTCCTAATCATCATGCACTGGTGAGGCTGCATTGATGGGCACTGATCAGGCTGCATTGATCTACACTACACAAAATTGTCATAACAGGTTATTTCTCTTGCGATACCTCATGTGTGAGACTTTAACCACAGCCTGGCCACATACAGAGGCTCAACATGGGCAACTGATGGGCACTGATAAGCGGCACTGATGTGCACTAATAAGCTCCAATGATGAGGCAACACTGATGGACACTAATGGGCACTGATAAGCTGTAGTGATGAGGCAGCACAGCACTGATGGACACTGATGGGCACTGATAAGTGCCACTGATGGACACTAATGGGCACTGATGTGCACTGGTAAGTGCCACTCATAAGCTTCAGCGATGAGGCAGCACTGATGGGCTCTGTAAGGCATTGGTTGGTACTGTAGAGCATTGATGAGCACTATAGGGCACTGATAAGCACTATAGAGCAGTGGTCTCCAAACTTTGCTTGCCTTTATCCGGCCCTTGGGGCAGTATCCCTCCCACTGATACGAGACACTATTCTGACATCTGACACTGACAGTGGAGCACCATTTCTCCCACTGACGCCACTAATGGGGCACTATTCTTCCCTATGATACCAACGATGGGGCACCATTTCTCCCCTAATGTTTAGTCCCACTGATGCCAGGAAAATTTCCTCCCCCCACTGGCCAAAGTCTGTCTCTCCAAGAGTCTGAAGGGCAATAAACCGACCCTTTGTTTAGAATGTTTGGAGACCCCTTCTATAGAGCACTGATGGGTACTGTTAAAGAGGAACTGCAGTCTGCTCACATAATTTGTAATTAAAACATCTTTGTCATTCTAAAACTTCCCTCCAACCACTTTGCAAATTATTTTATACTGTATGTTATCAGTGTGCCTCAATCCCCGCTGGGGGGGGGGGGGGGGGGTTGCTGTCAGTGTGTCCTGTGAGCCCCAGGCCAGTGTGCTGCGATTCGGACGGGAGGGGGTGCTGTTATCGTGTCCTCCACCAGTGTGTGGATGCTGACAGTGTGCTGTGATATCAGTATATGTGATGCTGCTGATCTATATACCATGGGCCAGATTCTCAAAAGAGATACGATGGTGTATCGCAGGAAACACCGTCCTATCTCTGTTTTTTTTTTACTGGGTATCTATGCGTGTGATTCCTAGAATCACTTACGCATAGATACAGTGAAGATCCGACAGGTGTAAAACACTTACACCGTCGGATCGTAGATGTAATTACTTTTCTGCCCGCTAGGTGGCCTTTACGTTGTTTTCTCATTTGCCTATGCAAATGAGCCTAATACACCGATTCCCGAACGTTTTTACGCCACCCCGTCGTCGTTTACGTTGTTTCCGTAAGCGTAAACCTACCCCTGCTATATGAGGGGTAGGTTTACGAAGTTCCGTCGTTGCCATGTTAAGTATGGCGTCGGGTCAGCGTCGTCCTTTTCCGTCGGTTACATCGTTTTACTAAGTCGTTCGCGAATAGGGAATTGCGTAAGTGACGATCACGTCGTTTTGACCTCGGTTTCAACTACGCTTTCCGATGTGAGCTGGAGCATGCACACTGGGCTTTTTTCCCGGCCGGCGCATGCGCAGTTCGATCGTCGCGGGGGCGCGCTTAATTTAAATACAAGCCGCCCCCTTTGAATTATGCGGGGATACGCAGGGCCATTTACACTACGCCGCCGCAAACTATAGAGCAAGTGCTTTGGGAATACGGCACTTGCTCCATTAAGTTGCGGCGGCGTAGTGTAAATGGCTTACGCTACGCCGCCGCAGATTGTATGTGAATCTGGCCCCATGTCTGTAATGCCGACCTATATACCCTGATCTGTGATGCTGAGCTGTATACTCCTGACACTATATGGGTGGAAGCAAGTGGAATACAGGGGACGGAGTGGGTTGATTTTATAAGAGGGTGGGGCTTATGAGAAATGGGAGGGATCAAATGGAAGAATGGGGTCTGGCGCCCCCCCATCCTAAAACGTCACCAGCCGCCACTGGATATGATTATCTTCCTGGCTCAAATCACTGACATTTGTTTCACCAGCCCCAACAGACAATATTTAGGATCATAGGGAACACGAGTCTCAGTGACCTCATTGATCACCTGGAGAATTTCTTTCCAATAAAGTTTGATTGCCGGACAGACCCAAAAAATGTGGAAAAAGTCACCCGGTTGATAGGAGCAAAGCCAGCACACCGGAGAATGTGCCAGCGACATCTGGTGCAACCTGTGAGGTGTGTAGTGGGCTCTATGCACAATTTTGTATTGGACTAACTTGTCCCTTGCTGAGACCAGAGGGGAGAAGGGAAAGTCCCAAATCTCCCTCCAGGCGTCCTCATCCAGCCCCAGTATATCCCCTACCCAATTCCTGCGGAGGGGGAGGACAGCTCGGGGCTGGCAGCAGCCAGCAGGGATCCATACAGCTGAGACGTGGGCTTCTCTAAGTCCCTTACCCGGAGGGTGGACTCGAGTTCACAGTATACCAATTCAACTGGTTGGGCCAAAAATGTACACCTGTAGGAATGCGCAATTTGAAGATACCTATAATGGGCCTGTGCAGGTACATTACATTTGGTGCATAAAATGTGAAATGGAGTGAGCTCTCTGTTGGTGATAACATGTTTAAAGGGTCACTAAAGGAAAACATTTTTTTTGCTGAAATGACTGTTTACAGGGTATAGAGACATAAAAGTTAAAGCGGTAGTTCTGCGGGAATTTTTATTTTTTTTTCTACGGTGATTCGGGCGCTATTAATATACCTAATGTTACACTCACCAGTCCTGTCTTTGCTGCCACGATTGTCCCGATTTTCAGAAAAAGGATGTTTTATAAAACGGAGAGATGGACGTTTCCATCTTGTGTGTGGGCACTCCTGAAGCCCACCACTGTATACTTCCGGGGATGTACACGCTGTGCCCAATCGCGTGTGCCAATCGCTGTGCCCAATCAATGTGTATTCTCCCCCGACAGCGTTATGTCTCCTGGGAGTCAGTCCTGACAATCCCAGGAGACGCGCTGTGCTCAAATCGCGCAAGATCTCGCCGGTCACGTGACTCGGCAAGCATGAGGAAACATGTTGTAACTCGTCACAACGGGGCAAGTCATTATGACGCCAGCCGTTGCGAGTCACGTGACCGGCGAGATCTTACGCGATTTGAGCACAGCGCGTCTACTGGGATTGTCAGGACTGACTCCCAGGAGACATAACGCTGTCGGGGGAGAATACACATACACGCCCACTCCCCGCGGTGGATTGTGATTGACAGGGCATAAACTGAAGCAGAAAAGGGGTAAAGATGAAGAAAAAATAAAAAAATAAAACGTATTAGTTACTGTTAATGCCTAGCAGTTTAAATGAGATAAAGTCCAAATTTAGGGTGAACCTCCGCACTGATTCCTTTTCAAAATGATTAAAAATAGATAAAAATCAATCATATAATGTGCCTGCAGGTTAGTTTCACTTTTGAACTTGCTTCATGTTTCTGCAAAGTAGAAATAGACACACAGAACAAAAACAAACAAATCCAGGGCAGTGTTTTGTTTTTAAATCGAATCTGATTGGTTCTGGGAAGTTTTAGACACACAGTAATGACAGCTTAAAGAGGTGGTTCACCCTAAATATAATCTCTCCCATGTAATCCAGTCAGCGCCAGTATGCTGTTTTTTTTTTTTAAATCCCCCACTTACTGTATTATGTTCAATTTTAATTTCTTTCCCCCGTGGTGGACGGCGCCAGTATAGCGCGTCACATCTTACGAAAATACCCGATAAGGACTCGGGTAATCTCAGCGAAATGTGGCGCCTGCGCACAGACCTAGGAGCTGACTGCGCAGGCGCCATATTTCTCCGAGTCCTATGGCTATGGCGCGTCACGCCCTCCGAAAAAAGCCGGAATAGGACTCGGAGAAATACGGCGTATTTTCGTAAGATGTGACGCGCTATACTAGAGCCGTCCACCGCGGGGGAAAGAAATTAAAATTGAACATAATACAGTAAGTGTGACGCCAGTATGCTGGATCACATGAGAGAGACTTTATTTAGGGTGAACCTCCGCTTTAAACCATCCTGAGAAAACTCCCAGCACTGTGGTTATAAGGAAACAGACAAGCAGGAAGTGTGGAGAACAGAGCAGGATTACAGCAACTTCAAAGCAAAAACGAACAATAAGGACATAAAACCAGTACTGCAGTAAGGTAAAGGAAGCTATTTAGCTAAAAAAAAAAATCCTTTAGTGACCCTTTAAGGGTCCTTTCACACGGAGCGGACCGTTTTTCGGTCCGCTCCGTGTGTCCGTCGGCTCAGCGGGGGGTCTCCGCTGAGCTGTCGGGCGGACAGGGCGGTCCCCGCACACTGTGCAGGGACCGCCCTGTCTCTCCTCCGCTCTCCCCTGTATGCGAGGGCCATACCTTTAGCTAGTAGAGTCAGTGGACGGGTGTCATTCAAAGGGGATGCTAGTGAGAGTCCTGAAGATAAACAGTTTCACCAAGTCTGCTGCCAGAGCAAGCAAAGGATTTATTCCTCCCATACACGTGTCTTATGGTATAGCAAAGAGTCTGCCACCACATTCAACCTGGTGAGGCCAAGTGAGAGTTGTCCTCATCTGTAATTACTTTCAGTTGGAGTATCCCACTATTCTCTTCCCCCATCCAAGTTCCAACAATTAATAGCAAAAAAAAAAAAACCTGGATTGATTATTGGATAAAGAGCGGATGAAAGTATGGGCGGTTGTGTAAAAACCAGGGCCGCCATCAGGAATTATGGGGCCCCTTACACAGCTTCAGGCATGGGCCACCTGGAGCAGAGAACTGGGGGGGGGGGGGGGGTGCTGCCGCCTAAAATTGAGTAGCGGGGGGGGGGGGGGCTGATGCGAATTGAGAAGCAGGGGGCCCTTTACAATAAAAGAAGAAATAAAGAAGGCCCTTTAATAAAAAGATATAAAAAATATATGTAAAAAATATATTTTTTTTTTTTAAAAAAGGGGGGTTGCCATATGTGGCCCTGGGGACCTCTGGGCCCTTTAATCATTTTTTTTATAAAAAGAAATTACAAAAAAAAGGAGGGTTGCCATCCGGGGCCCTGGGGACCTCTGGGCCCTTTAATTATATAATAATAACATTTTTATATATATATATAAACAATTATAAAAAAAGGGGGGTTGTCATCCGGGGCCCTGGGGATCTCCAGGCCCCTGGGGACCTTCAGACCCCTAAAAAAAAAATGCCCCTTTAATAAAAAATAAAATAAAAATGTATTAAAAAATATATATTTTTTTATAAAAAATAAATAAAAAAAAGGGGTTGCCATCCGGGGGCCCTGGGGACCTCCGGACCTCTAAAAAAAAAAAATGGCCCTTTAATAAAAAATAAAATAAAATTATATTAAAAAATATATATTTTTTATAAAAAATAAATAAAAAGGGGGGGTTGCCATCTGGGACTCTGGAGGCCTCCGGGCACCTGGGAACCTCCGGACCCCTAAAAAAGGGGGTTGCCATCTGAGCTCCTGGGGATCCCCGGGCTCCTTACAGGTGTACTGCCTGTACCCCCCTGATGGCGGCCCTGGTGAAAACCCCTAGTAACCGACTGCAAGATAAGAAGGGGAAAGCCCAGGGAAGTCTATGGGGGCAGTGCTAGATAGGTGAAATAAAAAATAATATGTAAAGTCCACACTCAGTGATCAATCTTCCAACAAAATAAGTGCACTTCCCTGTTTCACCTCCAATGCCCATCTACTTGTATACGCACGCATACAGAACTCCCAGCCGAATTGGATGACCTCTTGCTAAGCAGGTCACACAATGCTTTAAATGTAATGCTTTCAGCCAGGCACCAGGTGTCTCTCTCCTTCAAATAGAATCGCAATTTTCACTCCATTCCTCACATCAATAAAGGCTACCAAGCAGAGATGTAGTACTCCCTAGTGGCCACCAGAGGTCACTTTCTTCCAGTTACAAACAGGGTTTCAGTACTCCTTTGCTCCTCACACATTTAGGTATTCCACATACAACCAAAGAATCTCCATAGTGTAATAAACAGAGAAAAGATTTATAAAAAAAAAAAAAAAGTTTACCCTAGAAAAATTTGGCGTTTGTGCGAGTAAGGGGGCAGGTTTGTTTGCCCCCCCCCCCAAATATTGAGCACCATCCGCCACTGCCCAGTACTGATCTCCCCACAGCCCAAAATATCTACCAGTGCAGATTTCCCCCAAAAGCCCTAATCTTCTTAGCACAGACCACCCTCCCATCCTCTTCTTAGTGCAGACCAAAAACACAGCACAGCACAACCCTCCTCCAAAAACCATTCTCAGTACATATCGCTTCACATAACAGACCCCCTACCTTCCCACCAGTATAAACCCCATTCTAGTTTGCATATAAATGAGCCGGTAAAGGTCACTCATGTGCAAATCCCAGTTTATTTACATGCTGGTTCATTATATGCAAATATCACATTGATTTACCCATACATGAGCTGTGGGCATAGTGTACATAATCTGGGACTATTGGAAGGTATGCAAATAGAGAAAACATGTTTGTTATTCTGAAAGAGCAGTTGGAACGCTTCTTCTTGAGTAATATTAACATTATTGGCTGCTCATTTGATGGTGCTGCAAATCTGGTTGCTATAATGCAGTGAAGGCCAATGTCAAAATGTCATACAGTATGTGTATATGTGGTGCGATGCTCACACTCTTTTGGAATATTTTTTTGGACTAGAAAAAACTGCTGTTTTTTCTCAGAGCCATACAATCACTTTCCACAGGTCTTCTCTCAAAGTCACGGGCAAGAAAAGAGACATAAGAAAATTGGTGATACTAGATGGTGGCGCAAGACAAAAGCAGAGAGTATCATATTTGTATCCAATGTTGACCAAATTAATTATTATGTAAAGGTCTGCATGAACTGTTACTGGCACCATACATTGTAAATCCTGTACAATAATTAAATTATACCGTTTTACTGTTGCTTGGAATAGATCGTTGAATACTTCTGTAGCGGCCTGCTACTTTCTAGCCGGCGCTGCTTTAAATTTAGAGGATAGTCTGCTAGACCGTTTCAGCAGACAGATTCGATCGTGTACGGGCAAACAGACGGATTTGGCCACCCGACAGAATTCAAAGCATGCTTTGAAATCTGTCGGCTGGGAACCCGTCCGCCCGACATGTCTGCTGGTTAGTAAGCTAACCACCAGACATGTCTTCTCGCACACGCGCCAAATGATTTCGACGCATGCGCGGAAGTGTTTTACCTCCTGGTGCGGTGATGTGGCGGCGTCAACGTCACCGACACGTCAGTGCGCTGTCTGCTGGCAGGGATTTTGGTTTGCTCGTGTGTACATGCGAGCAAACCAAAATGCCAGCAGACAGATTTGTTCAAATCGGTCGGACAGACCGTTTTGAACAAATCGATTTGTTCAAATCGGTCGGACAGACCGTTTTGAACAAATCGATTTACTCGTGTGTACGAGGCCTAAGAGTTAGTTGACTCAGACTGTAAGATTTTTCACTAAATTTGGGCCTCTAGGGATGAGCTTCGTGTTCAAGTCGGACCCATGTTCGATCGTTCGTCGAAATAGGAACGTTACGGGCCGTTTGCGCCAAATTCGAGTGGCACGTCATGGCCCATAATTCACTCCGGCATTGCTGGCTGATGTTTGGCCAAGCATGCACTATGACCCGCATGCTTGGCCAATTACAGCGTTCAAAAAACGGAGAGCCATAATTGGCCAAAGCAAGGGTGGCTTTGGCCAATTATGGCTCAGGGGGTTTAGTACACGCCCCACACTATAAAAGGCCGCCTGCAGGTCGGCCTTGTGTAGTGTGTTGCAGCGGTGGTTAGAGATCTGTCTAAGAGAGAGAGAGAGTGTCTTTTTTTTTCTAGGTAGATAGAGCAGGCAGGCTAGTCAGTTAAAGTTGCAGTGTGAATGAATGAATGAATGAATGAATGAATGAATGAATGAATGAAAACTTATATAGCGCTGCACATGCGAATTGAATCGCCTCTGGGCGCTTGTTGTTCCTGTCTCCTTTGATATCAAAAGAGATGAGTCTTGACCTTTCTCCTGAATGCTAGGTAATTCTCCTCCAACCGAATATTGGTTGGTAAAGCGTTCCATAGTCTAGGACCCTGGACCGCGAATCTTCTATCTCCTTTGGACTTGTAATTGGCTTTCGGTATCTGGAGTAAATTTTGGTTGGTGGATCGCAAGATGCGATTGGGGTTATGGACTTTTATTTTTTCGCACAGATATATGGGAGCTTTCCCATAGATACATCTATGCGTTAGACAGAGTGCTTTAAAAGCAATTCTGTCTTTCACTGGCAGCCAGTGAAGGGATCTCAGCAAAGGTGAGATGGATTCCCAGGGTTTTTTCCCTGTCACAAGTCTCGCAGCCGTGTTTTGCACGACTTGCAGACGAGCGATTTGGTACTTCGGGAGTCCAAGGTAAAGGGCATTTGCATAGTCCAGTCTGGAGTTGACAATTGTTCCTACCACGACTGCTACGTCTTCTTTAGGAATAAAAGGAGTAAGTCTGCGTAGTAGGCGCAGCAGATGGTGAGATCCGCTGACTACTGACCCTATTTGTGCGTCCATTGTCATGTAGGAGTCGAAGATGACCCCCAGACTTTTGACTTTGGCGCTAGGGGTGATGAATTTACCCATAATGGGTGGGGGGGTCCACGTTGTTGCTGGTTGGTTCCTACGCTTAGCGTGAAACAGGAGAAGTTCTGTTTTCGCTCCGTTGAGTTTAAGATAACTCTTGGTCATCCAGTCATCTATCAAAGAGAGGCAATTCTGTAGATTGAGGTGGTGATCCTTTTTATTGCAAATGCGGAAATACAATTGCGTGTCGTCTGCATATGAGTGATAGAGCAGTTTTTGACTGCTGATGATTTCAAAAAGAGGACGCAGATAGATGTTGAATAACACCGGCGACAGGGGAGATCCTTGAGGGACTCCGCATGATACTTTCCGTTTTTCCGAAGTAAAAAGTCCTAGCTTCACTATTTGCGATCGGTTTTCCAAGAAAGAGGAGAACCAGGATAGATCGCCTTCTGCGACTTTGGCTACTTCAGCTAGCCGAGTCAATAGGAGCTTGTGGTCAACTGTGTCGAAGGCTGCGCTTAGGTCCAGCAAAACCAGAAGACAAGATTCTCTTTCGTCTGCGGCCTCGAGAGCGTCGTCCCATATCTTGATTAATGCGGTTTCTGTCCCGTGTCCGGGTCGGAATCCCGATTGATATGGATCAAGTAGTTTGTAGGTATCTAGATGCTGTTGCAGCTGTTGTACCACTACTTTCTCCATGACCTTCGAAAGAGAGTTTAGGCCTGTTATGGGACGGCGGTGAAGTGGATCCTTGGGGTCCAGGGTGGGTTTTTTCAAGATAGGTCGAATTATACCTTCCTTCAACTGGGCAGGCACTGTGCCCTCGCTAAAGGATTGGTTAATAAGCTGCGTGATAGAAGGTGCCAGAATGTCGGCGCATTCCTTCAGCAGTTGGGTGGGAATGATATCATTAGGCGCAGTGCTGTTACGCAGAGTACCAATGATATTTTTAATGACATGGGTAGAGACGGGTTCCAGCGTGAACTTACCTGGTTGTGGCGAGTTACTGCCTGTGCTATGTGAATAGTTCCTGGGGGGGCTACGGGGGGAGTTGTTCTGCTCAATGCTTTGCCGGATTCCTTCAATTTTATTAATGAAGTAATCTGATAACTCATCGCAGAATTCTTGTGAGTCCGAATTGGGGGCTTCAAGACATCCTGGATTCATGGTCTGAGTGACCAGCTTAAAGAGCTCGCGGGGGCGGTTAAGTGCATTGTTGATGGCTTTAGAAAAATAATTTTTCTTGGCATCGAAGATTTCCTTGTGGTATTTTCTGGTTATTTCCTTGTAGATGGAGAGGTTCTCATCTGATGAACTTCTCTTCCAGGCGTCTTCTGCCCTCCTGCGCTCTTGCTTCCGTAACGCCAGCTGGTTGTTGAACCAGCCTGCGTTATTTTTCCGGATGTGGGTTTTGCGATTCGGTGCTATTAAGTCGGCTGACTGTAATAGTGCTGTGTTTATGCCCTTCAGAGTTTCCTCAGCCTTTTGATGCGGCTGAATTGATTTTATTTTTCCCCTTAATGTGACTTTGAAGAGCTCCGAGTGGAGCTTCTTCTGACATCTAGTCCAGTGTGTTGTCACTGGATTTGATGTTTTTATTAAGGGGGGGAATTGAGGAATAATGAATTTAATTGCATGGTGATCTGTCCATGGCAATGGTTCATTTTCCAAGATTTTTATTTCCAGATCATGTCTGAAAATAAGATCGAGTGTGTGACCTGACGTATGTGTGGGCCCACATACTAATTGCTGAAGCCCTAATCCTTCCAGGTGGTCAATGCAGGCATCGGCAACGGGGTCTTCAGGGGAGTTGGCCCAAAGGTTGAAATCCCCGAGCAGCAAAAGGTGTTTGCTGTTCAGGGTATAAGTGGAGATAAAGTCCGTCAATAAAGGGAGAAACTGCGATTTTGGGCCGGGTGGCCTATAGCAGAGTAGAATCCAGACTGTCTCCTGGGAGTTTGCTTGCAGTTGTAGAGTAAGGGTTTCCATGAATGGAAGAGGATTTTGAAGGACTGGTTTTGTGATCGCAAGACGTGTCTTATGGATCACCGCCAATCCTCCTCCTCTTTGCCCTATTCTATTTTCCGTTATAATACGGTAGTTTTCTGGCACCAATTCTGCTAGAATGGTGTTACAATCGGCTGTAAGCCAGCTCTCTGTGATAAAGAGGCAGTCTAAATCGTGCTGTAGAATGAAATCATAGATTTCTACTCGGTGTTTTACTGCCGATCTGGTGTTGATCAAAGCACATGATATGTGCTTAGGTTGGGGCAAGCGGCAGAGACCTTTGATAATCGATCGTCGATCGATCCTCAATAGGCTACCAGTTTGGAGGGCTTTTTTGGTGCAGGCAGGTAGTATTGAGGCAAATCGCCTCAAACCCCATATGGCCTCTGCTGTGTATTGCAGATTGACCATGGTCGCCAAACACCGGGAGGGGGGGGGAGGGGTTGTCAAGGATTGATTGAATCCTTAAACCTGACTTGGTCCAGAGGAAGGCAAAAAAAACCCTGACCGTGCTATGCCAATCTGCAATGACAGGGAAAAAAATTCCTTCCTGACCCCTTGACAGGCGATCGGGCGAACCCTGGATCAAGTTGTAATGGTGATTAAGATTTGGGGCTGGGTGTAGTAAAAAATGGCCTGCCGATCGGTAGCAGGCTCCAGACTGGTAAAGCTTCCAGATTAGGTGGATCGGTGCTACTATTTGGGGCCAGGATTACTAGATCGGAGTGTGGGGTAACTTTCCTGGGGGTATGGGGTGGGGTTCAAGTCCGTTTTCGGACTTTGGTGGCGGTTGGCGGGGGAGAAGCGGCGCGCCACTAGGCCGCGGGTGAAGCCGCGGCCTTTCCTAAATTACGGCTGCCGCGATTGCCTCCAGGCCGGCGCGGATGTATCGAAAATCGCCGGCCTGGAAGCCAGAAATGCCAGAAATGGCTGAAAATTGCCAAGGATTGCAGGGAAGGTGGCGGATGGGTAGTGTGGGGGTATAGGAGGGGAGATGTGGATAGGGGGATAGCAAGGGCTTTAAGTGGCAGCAGCTGCTGTCCTAAAAAGGACGGCCGTCTGCAGCCCCATTAAAAGGCTTACCTGCTGGAGAAGGGTGGCGGAGGGAAGCCAGGGGGGTCAGGTGAAGCAGGGGGAAGCCAAGCGGTGGATTGCAGGAGGAATGGAGGGATAGTGCAGGCAGTGTCTGTCACCATCTGCCTGTCTGGTTTCTGGCAGGTGGGGGCTCCAGAGGGAGAGAGAAACCAGGGGATCCAGGGGCGGCTCGAGGTCAGAGCGGATCTGACAGTGGAGGCTGGTGCTGGTGCTAGGGGAGGAAACCCCTGCCTATCTGGCTCCAGGAGCCGTACGTCCTACTCTTAGGACGCACGCCGATTACTACTGGAGTCAGTTCTAGCCCTAGGGAGGAGTCACTCTTTCAGACTCAATCCTGGAGAGCAGGAGAATGTGGTTGTGCAGCCTGCATTTGTAAATTCTAAAAGCCAATATAAAGACTAGTAGTGGTAAAAAAAGAGGATATACTGTGTAGAGGATATACTGTATATACATCCCAGGTGTTGTACATATATTTATACACTGTATAGTTTAGCTAGATCAGTTCTTCCTAATTTACTGGCAGGCAGTTAATTGTGCTAGCTGCAGTATTCTCATGTGGTGTATTGCCTGTGTCCTCTGTAGTTTGCACCTAAAGCTACTTGGTGTGTACTGCACGTGTCCTCTGTAGTTTGCATCTAAAGCTACTTGGTGTGTACTGGCCGTGTACTGGCCGTGTCCTCTGTGTCCTCTGTAGTTTGCACCTAAAGCTACTTCCCCTTTGAGGAATTCTGGTAATCCTTCAAATGAAAGACATTTACCCCAGAAAAGGATCACAAAGAAAAAAAGAATGCGTGGAGAATTGTCACAGGGGTAACCCTTTTCTAACCCCTTGAATGGTTTTAATATCAGGTTTTCTATGTTCCAGTCTGCAACAAAAATTCTCAAAAAGTAACCTTTGATCCGTGATATGTCATATTCAAATAAACTGTTCAGCCAGCTTAAACAAAGTGACATTCCAGCAGAAGCTTTGCAAACTGTAGCACAGTTGGCTGATGTTTACAATGTTCAACTTAAAGTGGTTCTAAAGCCAGATTGTTTTTTACCTCAATGCAATCCCTGCATTAAGGTAAAAAATGTCCCACTACTTGTTCTGGCGTATTGATTTTTAACATATAGCATGAGAGAACTGTCCTACTTTTTTGTAGCACCATTACGTACAGCCTGCTGTATTTACAAACCTCTTGTACTTCTTAGGCCTCATACACACGACCGAGGAACTCGTCGGAAAAGACACATCGTTTTCCTCGAAGAATTCCTTGTTAGGCTTGTGGAGAAACTTGACAAGCTGTCTTTGCGTACACACAGTCAAGACCAAATCTCCTCGTTCTCAAATTCGGTGACTTCAACACATACAACGGCAGGGGCTGCTTTTGCTAATCTCATGTTACTGCGTGTTGGGAAAAAGTTTGGTAAGAGACATTTGCATTTTTCAGTCTGTTACAGCGTGACAAATGTGCTATTTACATTACAAATACTACTTTTACCGAAGGTGCGTGGGTTTCTAAGCATACACACCATAGTGTTTCTCGTTGGAAAACCAGCCCGACGAGGAACACGACGACTCCCGTCGAGGAAAAAGAGAACTTGCTCTCTTTTTTCCTCGTTGAGTTCCTCGACAGTTTACTGGATGAAAAGCATACACACGACCATTTTCCTCTGCAAAAAAGCTCTCCCACCAAGTTTTTTGATGGATTCTGCCAAGGAAAACAGTCGTGTGTACGCGGCCTTACTCTTGAATGCAGTCAAGTGTCTTGTGACTCTCAGTAGCGACAGCCCGTCCATAGGGGGCACCCGGGCGCAACCCCCCAAACTAGTAAAAAAAAAAAAAGTCACTTTAAAGTGGAGTTCCACACAAATTAACAAAAATAAAAAATGAAATTGAAATTTTTTTTTTTTTTAAATGTATACTCACCAGAAAGGGCTGTTGCTATGCGGAAGTAGCTCTTCTGCCTCTTCCTCCATCGCGGTCATCTTCTTCCTTGTCCTCCGTCGTGGTGTCTTCTGGTGAATAGGGCACGCTGCCTTCTGGGAACTGTGTGTATCCCAGGAGGCAGTCACCCATTCACAAAGCGCCGTGTGAGTCATGCATGCGCAGTAGGAAACAGGCAGTGAAGCCGCCTGTTTCCTTTAGTCAGGATTAAGGCGCCAGGACCGAGTGATCGCCGCCGGGGTTTGTCATCGCTGGCGCCTAGGACAGGTAAGTGTCCTTATTAAAAGTTTAAAAAATAAAATAAATTGCAGGTGGAATCCCGCTTTAGAAGTGTCCAGGCGCCGGACACACAGCTGCCTATGGGAAGCTTTCCCAGCTTGTAATCAGCTGATTGCAACTGGGAAGCTGATTTGTCCGTGTTTAGGGCGTGTTCAGGGCGCAAGCAGTGTGCCCCGAACACTCTCACTCCCACAATTATTTGTCTCTTTAGCCTCTTGTGCTGTTTTGATTGGTGAGGATCAGAGGACGGTGGGCGGTGCTTTTTTCGCCACCACTCAGGTTCCCGGGCACCGCTCATTGTGCTGTGGACTATGTGACCCGTGGTTAATTACGGAAGGCTTGAGTGGCACCTCTGTGATTCCGGGCGGCTAAGGGTAACGTAACTGCTGGTGCTGCGGACTCAGTCTCCTCTCTCTAAGGCCGCGTACACACGATCGAATTTGTCCGCTGAAAACGGTCCGATGGACCGTTTCAGCAGACATCTCCGATCATGTGTACGGCCGAGCAGACAGATTTGTCCACCCGACAGATTTCAAAGCATGCTTTGAAATCTATCGGGTGGGAATCTGTCCGCCCGACATGTCTGCTGGTTAGTACACTTACCAGCAGACATGTCGTCCCGCACCGCCGCCGCACCGCCGCCGAATAGATTCGGCGCATGTGCGGAAGTGTTTTACTTCCTGATGCGGTGACGTGGCGGCGTCAACGTCACCGCCACGTCACCGACACGTCAGCGCGCCGTCTGCTGGCGGGGATTTTGGTTTGCTCGTGTGTACACGCGAGCAAACCAAAATCCCAGCAGACAGATTTGTTCGCGCGCATGCGCATGCGCGGACGAGAATTTCACAATCAATTTCGCATTCGCATTAGCGAAATTTTGCAAATTTTTTTTTTTGGATAAAATATCACGAATATTTGATAATATCGCAAAATCGAATATGGCATATTCCGCTCAACACTACTAGCAAGTAAGGCAGGTCCAAGTCTTTTAATACACAAAAGAGCTGACTTGGCCACAAGTCACCACCATTCCCGATCCACCACTTGGTTGTCAATCTGGATCTTCACCTAGGTGATGCCTTCCACCAGGATGGGCAAGTTATTGGCTGCATTAAGGGATAGCCAAGAGGGGTCCAGCTTGTCTTGTGTCCCAAACTGATTGACTTCCAGTGCTTTGACAATGGCAGGCACGACTTGGCTTGGGGCAACCATTGACTGTGGTTGGTTGGGACTTTGAGTTGCCGGTCCTGGGGGTCATTCCTCTGCCCTATGAGCCACTAGTTTAACAGAGGTGTGCATGTGCTTTTAATTGTATTCTTATCACAATTTTTGCTTATATGCTGAAAACGACCACACCACTAGCATGTACGGTTTTCCTCCAGGTCCTTCTGTAAAGATTTCTTTCATTTTTGGAGGGGGGGGGGGGGACACTTGCTGTTTCTTGGAGGTCACAAACTGACCCCTTAGTATTTGGCCCAATTTCTCAATTACTGCACAGCCAAGTATATGCTTCTTTTTCAGCTGTTTCCAGTGGTGCTGGAGCGCCCCCACGAAGTGCACGAGACTCTTATCCTCCTGCTGTCTCTGGACAAAGAATCTTTACCTCAGCTCTGGGGCCATCACATTTTCCCTGAACAGGCCCTCTAGTCATGTCACAACAATTTTCTCCAGTGTGGCCCAGTCCTCTCCCGGGAGGGCCACCACCATTTGACAGGTGTAATCCTAAAAGGAGTTAATGGCTAGCTACGCGATCAGCTAGCCAGGAACCTGGTACAGGCACACAACGTTTTCTAGCTTCTCCTCCCATTCCACAAGTGCATGTTGGATCACCTGCTGTGAGAAGTGACATATCCTGTCTACTGCCACTAACTGTGAGAGGGTGCGGGGGAGTAACTTACACACAGTCCAGTTGCAGTAGAAAGAAAATGAATTGTTGTCCAAATATAACAGTTCACAACAAGCCTGGCAGAAGACAGCCTGACTGGTAACATTCACAGATTAACAGCAGATTGTAGCGGAGCAGGTGGCAGTCAAGCTGACAGCATCTGTCTCGAGGGGTGGAATGCAGCCTGGCTGGTCCATGCCCAAGCAGGGAGGGTTCTAGAAGTGTGAATCCTGAGGCTAAGGGTGTCAAATTCAATTTCATTATTTCATTGCGGGCCGCATCAGCATTATGGTTGTCCTCAAAGTGCTGTTTGTATCTGTAAGACTATATAAATGTATCTACTCACTTATTATTGGTTTTAGTAATAAGCCTGCAGTCAGTAACACTGGGAGCCGTGTCTACAGTGGAGTTGGATATACTCCTGTATGCAACCTACAACACTTTGTGCTACTTTCAAAGAGACTGAGAGTTCCTAGTCTTTAAAGCGGAGTTCCACCCATTTTTGTGCTTATTGAAAGTCAGCAACTAATAAGTAACTAACTAAAAGGTACCCCCCCCCCCCCCCCCCAAAAAAAATGACAAATGTGGCATGTCAGGGGGTCAGGGGTCCTTAAAGCGGAAGTTAGCGTTTTACTTTAGTTCAGGGGAGAAAGAGAGCTTAAAGAACCGTTCCTATTTTTTATATTCCCTGTTTGTGTTTGTTTTTTTAAAATTTTTAAGTCTTTTTTAATTATTTCTTTTAAGGCTTTTTGACAATTTTCTCTTTTAACTTCTGTGGACATTCCTTACAGATTTCGTATTTATAATCTTGTCCCTTACTAATTGGGGGAATTCAATAAAGTTGCTGCACCACTTTTCTGGCATTAATCCCTCTCGTTAATGTGTTGCGCCAAGTTCATTAACCATATATAACACTTTTGATTTTGCCTGCATAAATTTCAGGTAGTTCTAAAATGTGCTACTTTTTCAATGAATGCACCAAATTCAAAACAAAATACTGACGGTTCATACGTTACAAAAGTAGAGATAATTAAGGCCAAGTCTTTATAGGCTTACAGAGAGAGAAACTTTGTTTTGCGTGCATTCTAAAAGTGGCCAAAAAAGTACAACTTTCAGACCTGTACATGAATTTGGTTCACACTGCACCACTTTAGAACACATGAGAGACACTTTTTAAATTCCATGGAATATTTCTCCCCCTGCTGGCCTAAATAGGGATAGTAGTGGCATCATAGAAGTATATTGCATATTTTTTCTTTTTGTGTCTACCATTCCAGAAGTCCATTGTTATATATCAATGATCTCTCTTTTGCTTTTAGCTTATTCATAGAGTACATCGAAGTCTATATGTGTGTTTAGCATGTGCCAATATTCCTAATATGCAAGATTTAAGAGTACTAATAGTGCTTTTGGCATAGCTTCCAACTGTCCCTAATTTCGAGGGACTGTAAAAAAAAAAAAAAGCCCTTGTAGATTTAATTAACCTTTTTTGAGGGTTAATTCTACTTTAAGAGGGTGTGGCAGGGAGCATGTCCTATGCCTACATACTTTTGGAAGTAGGTATCCCTCATTCCCATCTCAAAATGTTGGGAGGTATGCTTTTGGTCCCAGGGACTATGGAGTGCTTCCTCCCGATGCTATAAAATTAGTTAGTCCTGTTTCCAGACTTGAGAACTGGGCAGAGCCCCAAAACGCATTGCCCTTCCAATGTCCACACAGACTGCTGCAGGTGAGCGCTGCAGGTGTCTTCTCCAGAGAAGGCCCAGTGTCTCAGTGTCGGCATCTCCAGTCTGACAGCCACAGGAAGCCTAGAGTGACTGTGCTCACTTCTACCTTGTGCTTGCTCTGCTGTTTCACATCTTCCTAGGGTTTTTCTGTATACACTTTGATAACAACTATACTGTAAGAGCCGGTTCACATAGGCGCGACTCGTCAGGGGACTTAGCCGCCTGATAAGTCGCGCTCCATTCTGTACAATGGAAGTGTTCTAATAGGTGCGACTCATGTCATGGTATTGATACCCTTTCATAGATAATAGTGAAATAAAATAAACAAAATCCACCTTCGGAACACCACTACCCTCTCCCTTCCCTCCATTAGTTTCCATTCCCACTTATTAGTAACTTTTTTTATTTATGTTTATTTATATCTGTATAATACTTCAACTCCTAGTACAATTATTATTGCATTTATCTATATTTCAATGCTGTATCTCATTCTAAGTTGTTGTCATCTGACATAATGTAACTGTTGTAATCTATTACTTTAAAATAAAAACATTATAAGAAAGAAAAAGGTTCCTGTACTACTTTGGGACGACTTTAGGGTGACTTGCATTGACTTACAGAAGTCATTTTGAAAGTCGCCTCTGAAGTCGTGGGCAGATCGCCTTGCCGGGTCGCTCAGCAAGTCGTGTTGCCCCAGTATGAACCGGCTCTTAGTGTTTTTCTTTGTTTCTTTTGTAAAATTTTGCAAACAAATAATCTTTCTTTGTTAATTTAAGCCAAAATGTATTCTGCTATATTTCTTTAGTGAAAATAACTTTTTAGAGGGTTCCAGCTCCCACTTCCTCCTGTAGCACCACGGCACTGGAAGGAAGTTCACCTCTCCCCCCTCTCTCGGCAATCATCTGGGACACGTCACAGGTCCTAGATGATCGCCCGGTCAATCACAGCGCGCAGCGCAACTCGCGCAAGCACAGTGTGTGCCCGGCTGTGAAGCCACAGCCGGGTGCCCACAGTCATGATGCCCGCGCTGGGGAGAGGAGGGGGAGACGCATCGCTGGAAACGGGAACAGGTGAGTGTCCAATTAATAAAAGTCAGCAGCTACACTTTTTGTAGTTGCTGACTTTTATATTGGTGGAACTCTGCTTTAAATTTACCCTTTTTAGAAAGTCGACAGTCTGAGGTATTTAGTAAGAGGCATGGCGAGTTTTTTGAAGTTGTATTTTTTTGTCACAATTTTTTGGAAAATTAAGAAATCAAAATATTTTTTGCATGCTGCCACCAGTGCAGTATAGCAGCATCATATGACTGTTGTGACAGTGATCAGGGATACTAACTGGTGACAGTATTTAAAAAAAAAATATTCATATTTTTATTGTTTTTTAGTTTTTTAACATTTGTTTAACATTTTTTATTACATACTGTCATCAGAGAAGTTCAGTGTCAACATACTTACACTGTACTACTCTGGGGGAAAGGCTGATCAGGGACAATGTTATTCCTTGTTACAGTGCTGATCACTGTAGCAGAAATCACCTAAGCTGTCATGAAAAGCTTTCATTCATGACTCATTGGGGCTGATTTACTAATGAATCTGCGCTGCGCCGGGACATGCCTTAATACGTGCGCTGGATGAAGCCCTAATTAGGCGCATGAACCGGCGGCAGCAGCAGCGCGATGTGATTGATAAGTAAAGCCGCCGCCGAACTCCCTGTTAAAGTCTATGGGGGAAATCTTAATAGTGAATTTTAAAGGCTAATCTGCAAGTTTTCTCCTAAAAAGTGTTTGGGGACCTCAGTCCTGCCCCAGGGGACATGTACCAATGCTTTTTTTATTTTTTAAAACGGCCGTTTTTTCGGGAGCAGTGATTTTAATAATGCTAAAAGTGCAATAATAAAAGTGTAATTTTCCTTTAAATTTCGTACTATGGGGGTCTCTAATGTCAGCATGTGAAAAAGCGCATGTTTCCCGTGGTTAGAACTGTCTCTGCACAAAATGTCATTTTTCAAAGGAAAAAAGCCATTTAAAACTGACTCGCGGCTATAATGAATTGTCGGCTCCCGGCAATTGCAGGAGAATTCATTCATTAAAAAAAGGGAAAAAAAAGCGTGGGGGTCCCCCCAAATTCAATAACCAGACCCTTTAGGTCTGGTATGGATATTAAGGGGAACCCCGCCGTCAATTTAAAAAAAAAATGACGTGGGGTTCCCCCCAAATATCCATAACCAGACCCTTCGGGTCTGGTGTGGAATTTAAGGGGAACTCCACTCCAAATTAATAAAAAAATGGCGTGGAGTCCCCCCTAAAATCCACACCAGACCCCTTATCCGAGCACGTTGACCTGGCCGGCCGCAGAAAAGAGGGGGGGACAGAGCGCGGCCCCCCCCCTCTCCTGAACCGCACCAGGCCACATGCCCTCAACATTGGGAGGGTGTTTTGGGGTGCCCCCCAAAACACCTTGTCCCCATGTTGATGAGGACAAGGGTCTCTTCCCCACAACCCTTGCCCGGTGGTTGTGGGGGTCTGCGGGCGGAAGGCTTATCGAAATCTGGAAGACCCCTTTAACATAGGGGCCCCCCAGATCCCGGCCCCCCCCCTGTGTGAAATGGTAATGGGGTACCTTGTACCTCTACCATTTCACGAGTAAAAAAAATGTAAAGGGTTAAAAAAGACAAGAGCCGGTTTTTGACAAGTCCTTTATTATCTTCTTTCTTCTTTTCTTCGGGTTTCTTCTTCCTCCTCCTTCTTCTTCCTCTGCTTCTGTCTTGGGTCTTCTATTCCCGCATCTTGCCCGGCGTGTTCTTCCATCTTCTGTTCCTCCCGCTGTCCTTCTCGTCCGCATCTTCTCCTTCTTCTTCTTCGCCGGAGCGGCCGCTTCCAATTGAAATCCCCGCTTTCTGCCGGACCACGCCCCCCCCTCTGACGCCACGGACAAGCTCTTAGGAAAGTCCCCGTGTGGTGCCAGTGCGTCAGAGGGGGGCGTGGTCACATGTTCCAGAAAGCGGGCAATTCAATTGGAAGCGGCGACTCTGGCAAAGAAAAAGCCGCGCACGAGCTTCAAATTGAATTGGCCGCCCTCTGACATGTGACCACGCCCCCCTCTGACGCACTTGCAGCACACTCCTAAGAGCTTGCCCGTGGCGTCAGAGGGGGGGCGTGGTCCGGCAGACAGCGGGGATTTCAATTGGAAGCGGCCGCTCCGGCGAAGAAGAAGAAGAAGGAGAAGATGCGGACGAGAAGGACAGCGGGAGGAACAGAAGATGGAAGAACACGCCAGTCAAGATGCGGGAATAGAAGACCCAAGACAGAAGCAGAGGAAGAAGAAGGAGGAGGAAGAAGAAACCCGAAGAAAAGAAGAAAGAAGATAATAAAGGACTTGTCAAAAACCGGCTCTTGTCTTTTTTTACACTGACACTTTTTTTTACTCGTGAAATGGTAGAGGTACAAGGTACCCCATAACCATTTCACACAGGGGGGGGGGGCGGGATCTGGGGGGCCCCTTTGTTAAAGGGGTCTTCCAGATTTTGATAAGCCTCCTGCCCGCAGACCCCCACAACCACCGGGCAAGGGTTGTGGGGAAGAGACCCTTGTCCTCATCAACATGGGGACAAGGTGTTTTGGGGGGCACCCCAAAACACCCTCCCAATGTTGAGGGCATGTGGCCTGGTGTGGTTCAGGAGAGGGGGGGGCCGCGCTCTGTCCCCCCCTCTTTTCTGCGGCCGGCCAGGTCAACGTGCTCGGATAAGGGGTCTGGTGTGGATTTTAGGGGGGACTCCACGCCATTTTTTTTTTAATTTGGGGTGGAGTTCCCCTTAAATTCCACACCAGACCCGAAGGGTCTGGTTATGGATATTTGGGGGGACCCCCACGTCCTTTGAATATTTTTTTTTTAATTTCGTACCATGGGGGGGGGGGGGGAATGTCAGCAGGTGAATAAAGCGCACTTTTCCTGCGGTTAGAAATATGTCTTTGCACAAAATGACATTCTGAAAAAAACAAATAATAAAAAAAAAGCCATTTAAAACTGACTCGCGGCAATAATGAATTGTCAGCTCCTGGAAATTGCAGGATAATTCATTCATAAAAAAACAAAATCAAAAAGCGTGGGGGTCCCCCCAAATTCAATAACCAGACCCTTTAGGTCTGATATGGATATTAAGGGGAACCCCGCCGTCAATTTATTAAAAAAATGACGTGGGGTTCCCCCCAAATATCCATAACCAGACCCTTCGGGTCTGGTGTGGAATTTAAGGGGAACTCCACCCCAAAAAAAAAAAAATGGCGTGGAGTCCCCCCTAAAATCCACACCAGACCCCTTATCCGAGCACGTTGACCTGGCCGGCCGCAGAAAAGAGGGGGGGACAGAGCGCGGCCCCCCCCCTCTCCTGAACCGCACCAGGCCACATGCCCTCAACATTGGGAGGGTGTTTTGGGGTGCCCCCCAAAACACCTTGTCCCCATGTTGATGAGGACAAGGGTCTCTTCCCCACAACCCTTGCCCGGTGGTTGTGGGGGTCTGCGGGCAGGAGGCTTATCGAAATCTGGAAGACCCCTTTAACAAACGGGCCCCCCAGATCCCGACCCCCCCCCTGTGTGAAATGGTAATGGGGTACCTTGTACCTCTACCATTTCACGAGAAAAAAAAAGTGTCAGTGTAAAAAAAGACAAGAGCCGGTTTTGGACAAGTCCTTTATTATCTTCTTTCTTCTTTCCTTCGGGTTTCTTCCTCCTCCTCCTTCTTCTTCCTCTGCTTCTGTCTTGGGTCTTCTATTCCCGCATCTTGCCCGGCGTGTTCTTCCATCTTCTTCCGCTGTCCTTCTCGTCCGCATCTTCTCCTTCTTCGCCGGAGCGGCCGCTTCCAATTGAAATCCCCGCTGTCTGCCGGACCACGCCCCCCCTCTGACGCCACGGGCAAGCTCTTAGGAAAGTCCCCGTGTGGTGCCAGTGCGTCAGAGGGGGGCGTGGTCACATGTTCCAGAAAGCGGGCAATTCAATTGGAAGCGGCGACTCTGGCAAAGAAAAAGCCGCGCACGAGCTTCAAATTGAATTGGCCGCCCTCTGACATGTGACCACGCCCCCCTCTGACGCACTTGCAGCACACTCCTAAGAGCTTGCCCGAGACGTCAGAGGGGGGGGGGCGTGGTCCGGCAGACAGCGGGGATTTCAATTGGAAGCGGCGCCTCCGGCGAAGAAGAAGAAGGAGAAGATGCGGACGAGAAGGACAGCGGAAGAAGATGGAAGAACACGCCGGGCAAGATGCGGGAATAGAAGACCCAAGACAGAAGCAGAGGAAGAAGAAGGAGGAGGAAGAAGAAACCCGAAGGAAAGAAGAAAGAAGATAATAAAGGACTTGTCAAAAACCGGCTCTTGTCGTTTTTAACCCTTTACATTTTTTTTCTCGTGAAATGGTAGAGGTACAAGGTACCCCATTACCATTTCACACAGGGGGGGGGCCGGGATCTGGGGGGCCCCTTTGTTAAAGGGGTCTTCCAGATTTCGATAAGCCTCCTGCCCGCAGACCCCCACAACCACCGGGCAAGGGTTGTGGGGAAGAGACCCTTGTCCTCATCAACATGGGGACAAGGTGTTTTGGGGGGCACCCCAAAACACCCTCCCAATGTTGAGGGCATGTGGCCTGGTGCGGTTCAGGAGAGGGGGGGGGGCCGCGCTCTGTCCCCCCCTCTTTTCTGCGGCCGGCCAGGTCAACGTGCTCGGATAAGGGGTCTGGTGTGGATTTTAGGGGGGACTCCACGCCATTTTTTTTTTTAGTTGGAGTGGAGTTCCCCTTAAATTCCACACCAGACCTGAAGGGTCTGGTTATGGATATTTGGGGGGAACCCCACGTCATTTTTTTTAAAAATTGATGGCGGGGTTCCCCTTAATATCCATACCAGACCTAAAGGGTCTGGTTATTGAATTTGGGGGGACCCCCACGCTTTTTTTTTGGTGTTTTTAATGAATGAATTCTCCTGCAAATTCCAAGAGCTGACAATTCATTATAGCCGCGAGTCAGTTTTAAATGGCTTTTTTCCTTCAGAATGTCATTTTTCACATGCTGACATTACACCCAGGGCCGCCATCAGGGGGGTACAGGCAGTACACCTGCAGGGCCGCCATTAGGGGGGTACAGGCATTACACCGCCCGGGGGTCCCCAGGGGCCCCCAGGGGCCCGGATGGGAACCACCCTAAAACAAAAAAAACTATTTTTTTTTTTTTTTTTTTGTTTAAGGGCTCCGAAGGTCCCCAGGGGCCCGGAGGCCACTAAGGGCCCCAGATGGCAAGCCCTTTTTTTTAAATAAAATATATATATTTAAAAAAAAATATATATATTTTTTGAAATATATTTGTTTATTTTTTTTTTAAGGAAAGGGCCCAGAGGTCCCCAGGGCCCTGGAAGGCTACCCCCTTGTTTTTTAACTTTTTTTCGATAAATGTTATATTTAAAAAATATATATATATGTATTTTCTCTCTTTTGTATTTTTATTTGATAAAGAGCACAGAGGTCCCCAGGGCCCCGGATGGCTACCCCCCTTTTTTATATATATTTTTCTTTATTTCTTATTTCTGTCAAAATTTTTGTAAAGGGCCCCCCCGCTCCTCAATTTGCGGCACCACCCCCCCCCCCCCCCCGCTTCTCAATTTCATACGGCAGCACCCCCCCCCCCGGTTCTCTGCTCCAGGGGGCCCATGCCTGAAGCTGTGTAAGGGGCCCCAAAATTCATGATGGCGGCCCTGTACACCTGTAAGGGGCCCGGGGGTCCGGAGGTGCCCAGATGCCTGGAGGCCCCCCAGCGCCCCAGATGGTAACCCCCCTCTTTTTTTTTTTGTATATATATTTGTTAGTTGGTTTTTGTAGGATTTTTTATTAAAGGGCCAATTTTTGGAATTTAATATTTTTTTGCAGTCTGGAGGTCCCCAGGGCCCCGGGTGGCAACCCCCAAATTTTTTGTTATTAAAGGGCCAATGTTTTGGTTTAGGGGTCTGGAGGTCCCCAGTGGCCTGGTCCCCAGTGGCCCGGAGATCCCAGGGCTCCAGATGACAACCCCCCACCTTTACAAAAAAAAAAAAAAAAAAAACATATGATATATTTTTTGGTTATTTTTTAAACATATATATATATAATATAATTTTGAAAGCTCCCAGAGGGCCCCAGATGACAACCTTTTTGCTTCTAAAAATGTTATAAACATTTTCCCCAGGTTTGTTACTTTTTACTTTAATTTCTTTTTTAAAGTGTATTTTGTGCGTGAAGTCGAGAGAGAGGAGCTGGACTTGCAATCGCCATCCTTCTCCATGGCCCCGGTGGCAATGGTGGGTGTGAGGGGGGCCTCCCACTCACCCCACCTGCTACACTTGGGAGCCCGATGGGACAGAGGGACTCCCCCTATGAAGGAGTGTAGCCCACCCAGCCAGCCCTGTAGGTCCTTCGCCTCCCTTTATTTTAGGAGACCTCATGGCCAAAGTGTGTGCAAGTGTGGTGTTTTTTTTGGGGGGGGGGGGTGGGCATACTAAGCACAGGCGTACCTTGCATAGCACACCCACCGGGAGCCGGGCTGACACCACCAAACTCAATTCATATGTAGCCGAGACCGGGATCCGAACCCTTGGCTGCAGAGGTGAACGGCTTGTCAGCGCAGTGCCATTCACGTTGAGCCACCACAGCTCCCACCCAATGTTATTTTTTTTTTAGATTTTTGGTAGTTATTTTTTATTAAAGGGCCCAGAGCTCCCAAGGCAACCCCCTTTTTTATTATTTTATATATGTAGATATTGTAATTTATTTTTCATTAAAGAGCCCAGAAGTTTCTTTTTATTAAAGGGCCCAGTGGTCCCCAGGGCCCCCGGATGGCTACCACCCTTTTTAATATATATTTTTCTATATGTATTTTTTAGTAAAGGAACCCCCCGCTTATCAAATTGCGGCAGCCCCCCCCCCTTCTTAATATCAGGCGGCACCCCCCCCCCCTATTCTCTGCTCCAGGGGGCCCATGCCTGAAGCTGTGTAAGGGGCCCCATAATTCCTGATGGCGCCCCTAATTGCCTCCCCCCCCCCATGGTACGAAATTTCAAGGAATTTTTCACTTTTATTGGTGCACTTTAACCACTTCCATACCGCGCCTATTCTGGCACTTCTCTCCTTCATGTAACAATTATATTTTCTTCCTTGAAACTTACTCAGGACCCCCAAACATTATATATATTTTATTAACAAACACCCTAGGGAATAAAGTGGCGGCCATTTTTTCGGACACATTTCCAACAGTATTTGTGCCAAAAATGTTCTAACGTTTTTTTTTTTTTTTGGCTTTCCAAAAAAAAACCTGTTTCATGAATGACAAAATAAGAAAGCAGTAAAGCTAGGCCAATTTTTAGGGATAAGGTAAAAGATGATGTTACACCGAGTAAATAGATACCTAACTTGTCACGCATTCATATTGCGCACACTCATGGAATGGCGCTAAACTTCGTTATTAAAAATCTCCATAGGCAACGCTTGACTTTTTTTCTCAGGTTACCACTTTTGAGTTACAGAGGAGGTCTAGTGCTAACATTATTGCTCTCGCTCTAACGCACGCTATGATACCTCACATGTGGGGTTTGAAGGATGTTTACATATGTGTGTGGGACTTGCATGCGTGTTCGCTTCTGAGTGCGAGCTACTAGGGACAGGAGCATTTAAATTCCTTTGTTATTTTATTTTTTTACTTAATATTTTATTTTTTGCACTTGTTTGTCCCTTTGTTTGTATTATTTTTCACTTTTCTTCCTATTACAAGGAATGTAAACATCCCTTGTAATAGGACTAGTGTGTGACAGGTCCTCTTTATAGAGAAAGGCGGGGTCAATTAGACCCCACATCTGTCCTCCAGGCTGGAAAGCATGAAATTGGAAAAAAAAAAAACATCTCATGCTTTCAGCTGCAATCATGTTCGTTCAGCACAGTAGCGTAGTGTGTAGCATGTTCACCTAGCAGCAAAAGGGTTGCTGGTTCGAATCCCACCCGTGACACTATCTGCCTGGAGTTTGCATGTTCTCCCTGTGCGGGTTTCCTCCCACAATCTAAAAACATGCTGTAAATTGGATCCTGTCTAAATAAGCCCTAATGTGCAGTAGGAGATTTAGGTTTTGTGCTTCCCTAGGCCTGACCAAATTTTGGCACCCCCCTAATAGAAAAATGACCCACCCTTCCTGTCAAGGCCACACCCTGTTTTTTTATGACCCACCCAGGAATTTTCAGGGGACACACACAAGTTCTGTGGGGGGGGACTTGGGGGGGCCCTTAATTTGCCTACTTTTTCGATCACTTCCTGTTTGGCTATGGGGCAGGAAGTGAAGGCCAATCTCCCCAAACGGACAGGGATAATACAAAATAAACTGACAGAGCTTCTAACCCCCCCCCCCCACCAACTCTATCCAAAATGAAAGAAATCCAAAAAATAAAAGTGATGATTATTGTTCCAGTTTAACCCCAAATTTCAGATCATTTTATTGAGAGGCTTAAGAAAATATAACCATGCCAATAGGCCACGATCCAGCGTTGCTAATATGTATGAATGTGTGTTAGGGACCCCCACAAACACCACCCAATGTTAAATCAACTATTTTCATGTTTGTTTTGGGGATGCCTGCACCCCTGATAGGGTAAAGACACCTCACAAATGTTGTCACTTTCTACTTAATTCATTCACTTCCTGCCACACAGCCAAACAGGAAGTGAGGGAAACACCTGAGTAATGTTTTGTTGGGGACACACAGATCAATATAAATAGTTTCCCATTTTGGAAATGGCATTTTGCTGTGTACACCCCAAATTAGTAGGAATCTTGGACTTTGGGGTCCATTTACTAAAGGCAAATCCACTTTGCACTACAAGTGGACAAGCAAGGAAGAAAACTCAAAACTTGGCGGGATTGGAAGTAAAAACCATCAGTGCTTCCCTTCTGATTTTCATTGCCTACGCTTCTACTGCAGAGCGGCTTTGCCTTTACTAAACCCCAAAGTAACCAATCATTTGGGGTGTACACTGCAGTGCAATTTGCTTAATGGTGACACTAGTTAGATTGACCTGTGCCCCGAAGAAAAGACCATTGGTAGGGTTTTAACCTCACTTCCTGTTCAGCTGTGTGACAGGAAGTGAAGCCAATTTTAGGAAAAGGGACACAAAGCCCAACCTAAAAACACTAGCAGGGGTTCTAACACTCAATTGGCTTCCCTCAAACAACCCACAATTAGAATAGGATTGTCTTGTGCTAGTTTCAAGCACAGCGCTGTAAATCAGCACTTCAAGCCTGTCCAAAAAAAACACCACCCCCCCCCCCCCCCCTCCAACAGGCCCTGTTTGCAGCTTTTCCTACATCTTGCACATGTGCTTTAAAAAGTCAGTCTGGACATCAGTTCTAGGAAACAATACTTACCGCTTTGTCCTTCCTTTTCTGGTGACTAAACATTTCATGCATACACACCAGGAAAGATCTTAGAGACAAATCACACTTGATGGTTTAGGCCCAAACTATTTCAGCTGCAGCGGTTGAAATCCATAGCATGAAAAAAATATCACAAAACAAACTTCAAAATTTGAAAGTAATTTTATTGGTCCACAAAACAAGGAAAGCAAAAAAAAAATTACAAATAAACACACCAAAAATATATAAAAACACCTAAAAACAAAAAAGACCAACGTTTATTTCACAGTCATTGGAAAATAAATCATGCTTTTGAAATAACAGGATAGACCCACAGGATTAAAACATTAGTCATTAACATCTTGAGAAACATTTAGCAAAATTATGTAGCAGAGAAAACATCAAAAAATACAAAACTTGCTCCAAAACATCTCTGTTTCACTCCGCCATTCCTTCCAGCCAGCAAATCTGCCCCCTCTGAGGGGCAGCTGACACGTGCAGTATCCACGCTTTTTATAACATGTGTGCTAATGAACCAATTGGAAACACATGAAGAAATGTCAGCCTCTAGTTTGTGTGCACTTGGAACTGCTTACACCTGTTAAGGATGTCCTTAAATTACTAAGCCAAAAAAAGAGCTTTCTGAGCATGCTCAGAAAGATGCAAGTCATTTTCAGGATGAAACTTCCAACTTCTTTTTCTAACTGTTCGAGCATGCCCAGTTCACTCGAAATGCAGTACCAGAATCAAATCTGCAATGGCGGATGAAAGCATTAGAGGTGTTAAATTTTTTTTTGGTCCCCATGAAGTGATGCTTTACAAGCTGAACGGGAGGTCTTATAGAATTTTTACGTAACAAACCTAAATAGTAATAATTTAAACGCCCCTGTCCCTAGTAGCTCGCAGTCAGAAGGGAACAAGCAGCATTTTTATTGTTTCCGGTTACCAGTTTAGATTTACAGATGAGGTCTAGTGCTATAAATATTCCTCTTGCTGTTACGCACGCTATGATACCTCACATGTGTGGTTTGAAGAATGTTTCCATATATGGGGGCGGGCCTTAAATGTGTAAGCCCCGCCCACATATTGAACCCCCGTTCAAACCCCACATGTGAGGTATCATAGCGTACGTTAGAGCGAGAGCAATACTTTTAGCACTAGAGCTCCTCTGTAAATCTAAACTGGTAACCTGAAACACATAAAAAAGCGTTGCCTATGGGTATTTTCAAGTACTGAAGTTTGGCGCCATTCCATGAGTGTGTGCAATATTAAAGTGTAACATGTTGGGTATCTATTTACTCGGTGTAACATCATCTTTCACATTATGGCCATAAATTGGGCTAACTTTAGTGTATTCTTAATTTGTAACCACTTGAGCCCCAGAGCATATTACTGGTCACTGACGGGGCCATTTTTTGCATTTCAACACTGCGTCATTTTGACTGACAATTGCGTGGTTGTGCGACGTGGCCCCCCAAAAAATTGGGCGTCCTCATCCTCCCCCCCCCCCCCTAAAAATTCTTTTTTTTTATTTTTGTTGGTGGTATTTGATCACCTCTGCGTTTTTTCTTATTTTTGCTTGACCCAAAAATATAGCGACAATTTGGTAACTAAAAAAACATCTTTTTTACGGTTTGCTATAATAAATCTCCCCCAAAATATATTCAAAAAATGTTTGCCCTCAGTTTAGGCCGATAAGTATTCTTGGACATCTTTTTGGTTGCAAAAAATCACAATAAGCGTTTGATTGGTTTGGGCAAAAGTTCTAAGTAGGGGTTGGTCTTATGGGTTTTTTTTGAATAATTTTTTGTTTTACTAGTAATGGTGGCTATCATTTGTTTTTTCTGTCTAATGCGACATTGTGGCGGACACATTTTTGTGAGATTTGGCATTTTTGTAGCGAGCAATGGTATATCAATGCATTGCTTACTATAAAAATGACACTGGCAGGGAAGGGGTTAACACTAGGGGCGCGGAAGGGGTTGAATATGTTACCTGGGTGTGTTCTAACTGTAAAGGGGGTGGGACTGTGTAGGGGAAATGACAGATCGCTGTTCATACATTGTAGGGACAGACGAGCAGGCATTCCCCCCCCCCCCTGACAGGACCGGGATAAAGGGGAACTCCACCCCAAATTACAAAAAAAAACGGCGTGGGGGTCCCCCTTCTGGTGCACAACAGGCTCTTAGATTTGATCTGGAACATAAGGGGTTAAACCCACGCCAAAAAACGGCGTGGGGTTCCCCCTCAGATCCAGACCAAACCCTTCTCCCAGGCACGCAGTCTGGCCGGACAGGAATGGGGGTGGGGACGAGCGAGCGCCCCCCCCCCTCCTGAGCCGTACCAGACCACATGCCCTCGACATGGGGGAGTGTGTGCTGTGGGGGAGGGGGGCACTGCCCCCCCACCCCAAAGCACTCTTGTCCCCATGTCGAAAGGGACAAGAGCCTCTTCCCGACAACCCTGGCCGTTGGTTGTCGGGGTATGCGGGCGGGGGGCTTATCAGAATCTGAGAGCCCCCTATATTAAGGGGGCCCCCAGATTCTGGCCCCCCACCCTATGTGAATGAGTATGGGGTACATCGTACCCCTACCCATTCACCGGGTGGAAAAGTGTAAACAAAAAAAAACACACAGAAAAAAATAATTTATTAGTCAGCTCCGGGGGTCTTCTGCCGGGACCCCCCACCACCAGCCCATTGGGCCCCGGGCTTCGCCGTCTTCTGCCGGGGGGGGACACCCACCGATGATCTCCGCCATGTCCAGCCAGGCCCCCACCCCAAAATAAGCTCTTTCAGATCCGGGGGGGGCCGGCCGAAAGAAGCAGAGAACAACGGGGGCGGAGCCCCTCGGTCTTCCAGACGTTTTCTGCCGGGGGGGCTCCAGCCCCGCACCGGTCTTCGCCGCCGCCTTCCGCCGGGGGGGTACACCTACCCCCCCCCCGGTCTTCGCCGCCGCCTTCCGCCGGGAGAGAGACCCCCACCGATGCTCTCCGCCATGGTCGGCCAGGCCCCCTACCCCAAACAAAGCTCTTTTACATCCGGGGGGGGGCGGCGGGAATGGCGGAGAACAACGGGGGCGTCGCCACTCCTCGGTCTTCTAGCCGTCTTCTGCCGGGGGGGGGAAACACCCACCCATGCTCTCCGCCATGCTCGACTGTGCCCCCACCCCAAAATGAAGCTCTTTTACATCCGGGGGGGGCCGGCCGAAAACAGCGGAGAACAACGGGGGTGTCGCCCCACCTCGGGCTCCTCCGCTTCTGCCTGGCTCCTCCCGAGGCCAGGGCTTCTTTCGCCGTCTTCCGCCGGAGGGCGCCACTCTCCGGGCTTCTCGACGTTGTCTTCCGCCGCGGGGGTACACCTACCCCCCCCCGGTCTTCGCCGCCGCCTTCCGCCGGGGAGAGAGACCCCCACCGATGCTCTCCGCCATGTTCGGCCAGGCCCCCTACCCCAAACAAAGCTCTTTTACATCCGGGGGGGGCCGGCGGGAATGGCGGAGAACAACGGGGGCGTCGCCACTCCTCGGTCTTCTAGCCGTCTTCTGCCGGGGGGGGGAAACACCCACCCATGCTCTCCGCCATGCTCGACTGTGCCCCCACCCCAAAATGAAGCTCTTTTACATCCGGGGGGGGCCGGCCGAAAACAGCGGAGAACAACGGGGGTGTCGCCCCACCTCGGGCTCCTCCGCTTCTGCCTGGCTCCTCCCGAGGCCAGGGCTTCTTTTGCCGTCTTCCGCCGGAGGGCGCCACTCTCCGGGCTTCTCGACGTTGTCTTCCGCCGCGGGGGCCAGGCCTTCTTCTTTGCCGCCCCCTTCGATTTTTTCGGCCTGGACGGGGGTCGCACATCCCATCCAGGACTTGGACGTGGCGGGCTTCTCGTCGCCGTTTTCTGCCGCTGCCCCCTTCACCACGAAGCTCCGTGCTTGTTTGATGAGGGCAGCGGGCTTCCGTCGTCTTCTCCGGGGCGAGGGTCGTACATCCCACCCCGGATTTCGTCGCCGTCTTCTGCCGCTGCCCCCTTCACCACGAAGCTCCGTGCTTGTTTGATGAGGGCAGCGGGCTTCCGTCGCAGTCTTCCGCCGCGGGGTGACACTCGCGGGCTTCTTCTTCCATTCGATGTTGACACGGCGAGGTCCGGCGCTGAAATGCCTTCTGAGCGGCGGGCAAGGACTTATATTGGCATTGGGCGTGGGCGTGGTTATGCCAACATGTGACCTTAACCCATGTGACAGTGATGTGACGTGACATCACTGTCACATGGGTTAAGGTCACATGTTGGCATAACCACGCCCACGCCCAATGCCAATATAAGTCCTTGCCCGCCGCTCAGAAGGCATTTCAGCGCCGGACCTCGCCGTGTCAACATCGAATGGAAGAAGAAGCCCGCGAGTGTCACCCCGCGGCGGAAGACTGCGACGGAAGCCCGCTGCCCTCATCAAACAAGCACGGAGCTTCGTGGTGAAGGGGGCAGCGGCAGAAGACGGCGACGAAATCCGGGGTGGGATGTACGACCCTCGCCCCGGAGAAGACGACGGAAGCCCGCTGCCCTCATCAAACAAGCACGGAGCTTCGTGGTGAAGGGGGCAGCGGCAGAAGACGGCGACGAGAAGCCCGCCACGTCCAAGTCCTGGATGGGATGTGCGACCCCCGTCCAGGCCGAAAAAATCGAAGGGGGCGGCAAAGAAGAAGGCCTGGCCCCCGCGGCGGAAGACAACGTCGAGAAGCCCGGAGAGTGGCGCCCTCCGGCGGAAGACGGCAAAAGAAGGCCTGGCCCCCAGTAGGAGCCAGGCAGAAGCCGGCGAGGAAATCCGGGGTGGGATGTACGACCCTCGCCCCGGAGAAGACGACGGAAGCCCGCTGCCCTCATCAAACAAGCACGGAGCTTCGTGGTGAAGGGGGCAGCGGCAGAAGACAGCGACGAGAAGCCCGCCACGTCCAAGTCCTGGATGGGATGTGCGACCCCCGTCCAGGCCGAAAAATTCGAAGGGGGCGGCGGCAGAAGACCCTCAAAGTTCAAACCACCTTCACCAGGTGAATGGGTAGGGGTACGATGTACCCCATACTCATTCACATAGGGTGGGGGCCCGAAATCTGGGGGCCACATTATTAAACGGGGCTCCCAGATTCTGATTGGCTCCCGCCCGCATACCCCGACAACCAATGGCTAGGGTTGTCGGGAAGAGGCTCTTGTCCCGATCGACATGGGGACAAGAGTGCTTTGGGGTGGGGGGGCAGCGCCCCCCTCCCCCAAAGCACACACTCCCCCATGTCGAGGGCATGTGGTCTGGTACGGCTCAGGAGGGGGGGGGGGCGCTCGCTCGTCCCCACCCCCATTCCTGTCCGGCCAGACTGCATGCCTGGGATGAGGGCTTGGTACGGATCTGGGGGGGAACCCCACGCCGATTTTGGCGTGGGTTAACCCCTCACGTTCCGGACCAAGCCGGAGAGCCTATTGTACCCCTGGGGGGGAAGCCGCGCCGGTTTCACATTTGAAATTTGGCGCGGAGTTCCCCTTCAGTGTCAGCGCAGCCCGAGAACAGCTCGGAGCTTGCCGTACGCCGCTCCAGGCAGTGCAAACACTGCTACGCCGCCTGGTATTTACCAAGGATTTCCCGGCGTTCTGAAGAGGCGCGCGGTGAGCTCCGATTTTTCCCTCTGCGCATGCCCAGTATGCAAGTGAACCTTCCGAGGTTCTAGCGTACTTTGCAAGCGCCCGGGGATCGGGTCCCAAAAGTCACTTTCCCTTTCAAATCGGCCCGCCACACAAGTTGAAACACATGTCACCACACTTCCCCTGCATCACCCCCCTCCCTCCCCTCATAAACTCCCGCCCGAATCCCCGATGTTTACATAACTAAATGCCGCACGCCAGCTCTGTACTGGCGTGCTGTGCGCCCTCTTCTGGGCGCATTAGGCACTTTAGTAAATGAGGAAACACGCTGCACTAGCAGCGTGTTTCTTTGGTAAATGTCAAAAACAGGTTTACTCCTGCTTGTGCACCATGAGTCTTGGCGCACAGGCTTGGTAAATCAGCCCCATTGTTTTCTATTGTGATGCTGTGATTGGCCTATATCTATCACATGGTACAGGCTGCTGTGATTGGCCCAGGTACCATGTGATTACTGGTGACCAATCACAGATCACACACAGTAGTAAACAAATATGTCATGAATGTATTCCAGTCATGACTATTGTTTACTATGTGACATGTACAGCATGTGTACAGCAATCACATGGTATGCAAATGTGCGGGGAGGGTGTTACATGTATGTAAACAGCGATTGCACAGCGATATGAGAACTTGTCAAAAAATGAGAATATCTGGGACTTTTAACCACTTCAATACCAGGCACTTACGCCCCTTCATGCCCAAGCCAATTTTCAACTTACTGTGCTGTCGCTGTTTAAATGACAATTGCGCGGTCATGCTACACTGTACCCAAACATAATTTTTATCATTTTGTTCCCACAAATAGAGCTTTTGTTTTGGTAGTATTTGATCACCTCTGGGGTTTTTATTTTTTGCTATATAAAAAAAGACAGAAAAAACTTTTTTCTTTTTTTTCCTGGTATAACATTTTGTAAATTGGTAAGTTTTCTCCTTTACTGATAAGCACTGATAAGGCGGCACTAACGGGCACTGATAAGGCAGCACCAATGAGGCAGTGCCAATGAGGTGGCACTGACGGGCACTGATATGCGGCACTGATGGGCACTGGGAGGCAGCACTGTTGGGTGGCACTGATAGGCAATGCTGGTGGGCACTGAAAGCCTGCAAAGGTGGGTACTTATGGGTGGCATTCATAGGCAGCACTGCTGGGCACTGATAGGCGGCACTGCTGGGCACTGATAGGCGGCATTGCTGGGCACTGATGGGCATCGATACATGGCACTAATGGGCACTGACATGCAGCACTGATGGGTATCCCTGGTGGCACTGGCAGGGATTTTGAGTGGGCACTGGTTGGCAGCTTCCTGGGCATTGATTGGCAGCTGCCTGGGCATTGATTGGCAGCTGCCTTGGCACAGCTTGGCATCCCCTGGTGGTCTAGGGGGTATACCTGGTGGTCCAGTGTGGATGCCCATCCCTGGTGGTCCTGGGCGGCATGCTGGTGGTCCTGTGCAGTGATCTGAGGGGTGGCTGCTCTGATAAACAGCCGATCGGCTCTTCTGACAGAGGGGGTTTGTGCTGATAGGCGGTCACTATTGACCGGGTGGGAAGTGGTTAAGGTGCTAATCTTTTTACACTTAGAAAAAAGAGCATAAACAGCACTTAGCAACTGATGAGCTGTAAAGGTATTTAAAGCGTAGCAAATTATATCATTTTGCGTACCCTAATTTTTCCGCCATTTCATGGGCACACACCGTTTTGAGGCTTGACACATGTTGTACTTATTTATGCCTTGTACACACGACCAGTTTTCCCATCGGAATTCCGCTCAAGCTGTCTTGCGCACACACGGTCACACCAAATTCCGACCACCAAGAACGCGGTGACGTACAACACTACAAAGAGCTGAAAAAAATGCAATGTTTCTGAGCATGCGTCGACGTGATTCTGAGCATGCATGGTTTTTAGTCCGTCGGAATTGCATCCAGACAAATGGAAATTCCGATAGAATTTTTTTTCATCTGAAAAATTTAGAACATGTTCTCTATCTAATGCCATCAGAATTTCCGACGGAAAAAGTCAGATGGGGCATACACACGGAATATCCGATGAAAAGCTTCCATCTGACTGTTTCCATTAGAAATGTTGCTTGTGTGTACAAGGCATCACTCTCTACATTACCTTACCTTTTATTGTGTACAAAATTTGGGTATTACAGTACATTGTGTTTGTATGGACAACAAATCATTTTAGTATTTTTTCTGGCTCGTGTGTTTATAGTGAAAAATGTCTTAGTCAATACCATCATGCCTCTGTGGTCCTGAATCAGTTAACCAAGGGAATTCCTTGCATGACAATATGCATCCTCACAAATTAAATCTCTTATAATCACTGCAAATTGCAACATTATATTACATCCGGATACACTGCTAATTACATTTTTTTAACATGAACAGGGATGGGGGTGTAATTGCTTTTGGAGGCAATGTATAATACGTAACTAAAATAAAGCAAAAGTAATAAGTAGATCGTTTTGATTATGAGCGTGGTAGGATGTGATTTGATTTCTGCTCTATTTACTGTAACCTAAAGGAACCAGAAGAGGAAGATGAATAAAAGAGCAGTCTCCTCCAAAGGAGTTTGTCTAAAAGAAAAGATATATATATACCAGTATTTTATTTTAAAGCAAACTTGTGCTTTCTCCATGCAGGGCAAAGCAACAGGTTTAAGTTACTGCTTGTTTTTCCAGCTGAACATATTCTTCTCTGTTTTGTACAGGGTGACCACATTTCCAAACTATCATTCAGGGACATCCTCCCTTCCCAAAAATCAGCTTGTGCTGTAACGAATCACAGCACAGTGATTGGACACAAGAGGCGGGATTTATGATTTCTCCAATCACAAGCCGGGGGGGGGATTGTGCTCCTCCAGGCATTCCCTGGCAGGACAAGTACTGTCAGTGAGTCAAGTGGTGATGTGGTGGCTTTTTTGGGGGCATCAGACTGGCCCAGGGGGTGGCTGTGTCAGTTTCATTCCGGGACAATTTATTGTCCTTGAATGAATGTGCCCGGGACAGACCTGCAAAATGTGGGACTGTGCCGGGCAATCCGGGACACGTGGTCACCCTAGTTTTGTACCCTTCCACGTTTCTTCCAACTGTTCCATTGAGCTACTAAAAGAAAAACAAGAAATCCCCATTCAAAAAGTGAAGCTAGGGACTTTTCTGCTGCATCCAGTGTCAAAGATTCCACTTTTCAGGAAAAAGTCACATGATTCTGACATTTTTAAATACTGGGTGTTGTTCTTTGACTCCAGGGGCCAAATGGTGTGGTGAAGGGGCATATGATTATAATTATCCATGAAGTTAATCAAAGAAAAGTATTGTTTTTGTATACTCAAAAACTAATAATAGTCCAATAAAATTGCCTTTTAAAATATTTATTTCTACTTTCTCTTTTATTTTTTTATTCTTTCGTCAAGTGATTGCATGGCCTCCCTACATTTCCAAACTGCCATTCAGGGACACACCCCCTCTCTCATCTTCCCCCAAAAAAGATGAGGGGGGCAGGGGGACATGTAGTCTCGGGGGTGGATGGGGAATTTGGCAGCAGGTTATTTGTCAGGTGAATGTGCCACTTGCCACCAGATGCAGTGCCGCTTGCCGCCCATAGCCTGCCACCAGATGCAGTGCTGCTTGCCACCCGTAGTGAGCCACCAGATGGAGTGCTGCTGTCACTCCCTCTGCATAAGCCACATGCGTAGAAGGAAAGGAGTGGCGTCACTATCTGAAGAGTGAAGATCACACCAGTCCCTGCTGCTTGCTGCTGGGTACCAGAGAAGCAGGAGGTGCCCAGGTGGGTGGGGACAGCAGTGCTGCACTAGGCACAGGGCTCGCTCCCGGTCTCACTGTCTGAGAGTAAATTGTCACTGGTCTCAAGATGCCAGGCAGCGCTGGCCCTAGCAACCAGTTCTAGGTATGTAGTTATAAGCTAGTAGGTGACTGTGTCCTCTATTTCATTCCGGGACATTGTATTGTCTTAAAATGAAGGTCCCAGGACAGACATGTCAATAGCGGGACAGTCCCGGGCAATCCGGGACACGTGGGCACCCTACTCCCTACCTGCCCCTTTTCTTGTATTGCCTGAGGGCATCGAATGAATTATGTCAACTACAGTATGGAAAAAATTCACTGTGTTATGTAGGCTGCCTTCCAGACAGGCAGTGGCGTCACTAGGGTTGGTGTCACCCGGTGCGGTGAAACATGGTATAGTATGGTATATGCATATGGTATAGTATAGAATCCCCCTTAGTGTAGACACCCGCAGTATAGACACCCCCCTTAGTGCAGACCCCTCCATCAGTATAGACCCCCTTAGTGCAGACCCCCTATCAGTACAGACCCCCACAGTATACACACACAGACCCCCCCTTAGTGCAGACCCCCATCAGTACACAATCCCCCCTTAGTACAGAGACCCCCGCAGTATACACACCCCCTTAGTGCAGACCCCATCAGTACACAATCCCCCCTTAGTACAGAGAACCCCGCAGTATACACACTGCGTGCAGGAACTCAACCTTGCACCACATTTTCCCCCAAAGTAGAGGGGTGGGGGTTGAGCGTGCCACAGCAACTGGGTGTGGGAGGGTCCTAAAGGGTCATTAAATACCATGAGGGTGCTACATACAGAGTGCAGCGTTCAGTTGGGTGCAGGGTACAGAGTGCAGGTAGGTGCAGGGTGGGTACAGAGGGCAGGGTGCAGAGTGCAGTTGGGTTCAGAGTGCTGGGTGCAGGTGGGTACAAAGTGCAGGTGGGTACGGAGTGCAGGGTGCAGGTGGGTACAAAGTGCAGGTGGGTACAGAGTGCTGGGTGCAGGGTGCAGGTGGGTGGTGGGTGCAGGGTACAGAGTGCAGGTGGCTGCAGGGTGAAGAATGCAGGTGGGCACAGAGTGGGTGCAGAGTGCAGGTGAATTGCAAACAAACTATTTGTGGTTTTGTAAAGTGCATTTTATCAACAGTTCCATAAATGTACTATTGCTGGGATTTGTAGTCCTCTATGGCTGCTGGTATTCTCCATTGCGCTGTATAATGATTATACTGCACAATGCAGATTACCACTGACCAGTTATAGAGGAACTACAAATCCCAGCAATAATACATTATACAGCACAATGCTGAACACCAGCAGCTATAGAGGAACAACAAATCCCAGCAATAATATATTAACCAGCCTGTATAATGTATTATTGCTGGGATTTGTTGTTCCTCTATAGCTGCTGGTGTTCAGCATTGTGCTGCTGTATTATACAATGCACACTACAATACAAAATAATAAGCATATCACGTGCACTTTGTCCTTGTTATATTACATACCGCTCCCACTTCAGCCAGCTCCCGATCCCGATAGGAGTTCGATGTGTCTGGTGTGGGCCTCCTCGCTCGGTTCCAACTTCCAAATCTGTGCACCGGGCAGCTCACGTGTACCTCAACAGGTCGCCGTCGCCTTCAGAATGACGCCGCACTGCCTGCTGGTCCGGTCCGTCTGTTGCTCTGCAGTATAGAATCCCCCTTAGTGTAGACACCCGCAGTATAGACACCCCCCTTAGTGCAGACCCCTCCATCAGTATAGACCCCCTTAGTGCAGACCCCCTATCAGTACAGACCCCCACAGTATACACACACAGACCCCCCCTTAGTGCAGACCCCCATCAGTACACAATCCCCCCTTAGTACAGAGACCCCCGCAGTATACACACCCCCTTAGTGCAGACCCCATCAGTACACAATCCCCCCTTAGTACAGAGAACCCCGCAGTATACACACCCCCTTAGTGAAGACCCCCATCAGTACAGAGACCCCCGCAGTATACATCCCCCCATAGTGCAGACCCCCATCAGTACAGAATCCCCCCTAAGTACAGAGACCCCCCGCAGAATACACACACCCCTTAGTGAAGACCCCCATCAGTACAGAATCCCCCCTTAGTACAGAGACCCTGCAGTATACACACCACCCTTAGCGCAGACCCCCATCAGTACAGAATCCCCCCACAGTATACACACCCCCTTAGTGAAGACCCCCATCAGTACAGAGACCCCCACAGTATACATCCCCCTTAGTGCAGACCCCCATCAGTACAAAATCCCCCTAAGTACAGAGACCCCCGGATTATACACAACCCCCTTAGTGCAGACCCCCACCAGTACAGAATTCCCCCTTAGTACAGAGACCCTGCAGTATACACCCCCCTTAGTGCACACCCCCATCAGTACAGAATCCCCCCGGAGTATACACACACCCACCCCTTAGTGGAGACCAGAATCCCCCCTTAGTTAGTACACTTACCCCCCATCAGCATAGGCAGCCCTCTAACCGAGTCACCCCCCCCCCGCACATGTCACGATCAGACCTCAGAACAGCGCGGCCGCTGATTATGATACACACACAGCAGTGTGGGTCCCTCTGGCGCCTCCTCCTCACTGAATGAGCTGATCAGCGGGCGGTGTTAGCAGTGCCTGCACGGACCGCGCGTCTGCACCCCCGCACCCCCACCACACCCTCCGCACATCTGCACCCCCACACCCTCCGCACCCCCCCACACGTCTGCCCCCCCCCCCACACACACACACCCATTAAAAAAAATATATTAAAAAAAAAAAAAAACGGGATGGTGTCACCCCTCTAGCGGGTGTCACCCGGGTGCGGGCCGCACCCCCCGCACCCCCCTAGCAACGCCTCTGCTGAGACAGGGAATCTGTATATGGCTTTTTCAGCAGGGCTGGACAGGAGGTGGGGTGGTGGATAGCTTGCAGGAAAACTGACTATAGGACTACAGGCATGCCTTGCATTAGCATGGTATTTTGCAGCTCTGATCAGCAAGATGTGCAATGCAAACTGACCACATAAGCATAGATCTCCATCAATGCTTGGTGTGGTCACCATGTTGCAAAAAGAGAAGGGAAGTGGCAGGATCCTCAGGTATTTTCTAAAAAGTTAGAGTAAAATGGCACAAGAAGGAAGTCATTCAACATACGTTTTTTTTTTTTGTTGTTTTTTTTTGCTGTCACAATGTAGAGTATGAGATTTCCTATCATCTGTGCCCAGTCTTGCCACACAGAGTTAATCAAGCTCTGAGCAATCCTCTTTTATTGTTCAGTGAAATAAAACAGACTTCTAGATAAAAACCTGTCTAATTAAAAGGTCCTTACCGCCCCCTTGCTTCGAGTGACAGGTTATTTACATATCTCTCCTGGATGTGATCATAATATGAGGTGATCCACAGTTCATAGACAAGTGACCAGGATGTGTTATGTGGGGGGAGGGGTGGATTTCTCTCTTTCTCTCTTTCTCTCTCTTCCCACATAACACATCCTGGTCACTTGTCTATGAACTGTGGATCACCTCATATTATGAAAACATCCAGAGGAGATATGTAAATAACCTGTCACTCGAAGCAAGGGGGCAGTAAGGACTTTATAATTAGACAGGTTTTTGTCTGTTTTATTTCACTGAACAATAAAAGAGGATTGCTCAGAGCTGGATTAACTCTGTGTGGCAAGACTGGGCACAGTTGATAGTAAATCTTATACTCCACATTGTGACAGCAAAAAAAAAAAAAATGTTTTGGGTTTACATCTGCTTTAATATACATTTTAAAGTGATTTTTCAGGCAAAAATTATTTAGTTTCCAAGGTTTCCATAATGAGTTTACATTCACGGTGTGTGCCTTAAATTTTACCCATTGGTATTAACAATAAATTATCTTGGAATCCTGCATTTTGCCAGCTGATTGAATTGACCAACAATGTTCCACATTTGCTATTGAAATGGCTTATCTCCCAGGACTGTCGGCACTCAGAAGCTGCACTGCTTTATTATGCATGCAAAAGTGCTGGGCACATCAACCGATTTCCACAGAGCAAATACCCTGTGCTGAAATCAGACTGAGCTCTGGTTTCCCCAGTGTACATGCACTGTCCAGTAATTACCAGAAGAGCCCCTGTTTCCTCTGTGCACATGCACTGTCCAGTAATTACCAGAAGAGCCCCTGTTTCCTCTGTGTACATGCACTGTCCAGTAATTACCAGAAGAGCCCCTGTTTCCTCTGTGCACATGCACTGTCCAGTAATTACCAGAAGAGCCCCTGTTTCCTCTGTGTACATGCACTGTCCAGTAATTACCAGATGAGCCCCGGTTTCCTCTGTGTACATGCACTGTCCAGTAATTACCAGATGAGCCCCTGCTTCCTCTGTGCACATGCACTGTCCAGTAATTACCAGATGAGCCCCTGCTTCCTCTGTGTACATGCACTGTCCAGTAATTACCAGATGAGCCCCTGCTTCCTCTGTGTACATGCACTGTCCAGTAATTACCAGATGAGCCCCTGCTTCCTCTGTGCACATGCACTGTCCAGTAATTACCAGATGAGCCCCTGCCGTCCTCTGTGTACATGCACTGTCCAGTAATTACCAATGAGTCCCCTGCTTCCTCTGTGTACATGCACTGTCCAGTAATTACCAGATGAGCCCCTGCTTCCTCTGTGCACATGCACTGTCCAGTAATTACCAGATGAGCCCCGGTTTCCTCTGTGTACATGCACTGTCCAGTAATTACCAGATGAGCCCCGGTTTCCTCTGTGTACATGCACTGTCCAGTAATTACCAGATGAGCCCCTGCTTCCTCTGTGCACATGCACTGTCCAGTAATTACCAGATGAGCCCCGGTTTCCTCTGTGTACATGCACTGTCCATAAATTACCAAGATGAGCCCCGGTTTCCTCTGTGTACATGCACTGTCCAGTAATTACCAGATGAGCCCCTGCTTCCTCTGTGCACATGCACTGTCCAGTAATTACCAGATGAGCCCCTGCTTCCTCTGTGCACATGCACTGTCCAGTAATTACCAGATGAGCCCCGGTTTCCTCTGTGTACATGCACTGTCCAGTAATTACCAGATGAGCCCCGGTTTCCTCTGTGTACATGCACTGTCCAGTAATTACCAAGAGAGCCCCTGCTTCCTCTGTGCACATGCACTGTCCAGTAATTACCAATGAGCCCCGGTTCCTCTGTGTACATGCACTGTCCAGTAATTACCAGATGAGCCCCGTTCCTCTGTGTACATGCACTGTCCAGTAATTACCAGATGAGCCCCTGCTTCCTCTGTGTACATGCACTGTCCAGTAATTACCAGATGAGCCCCTGCTTCCTCTGTGTACATGCACTGTCCAGTAATTACCAGATGAGCCCCGGTTACCTCTGTGTACATGCACTGTCCAGTAATTACCAGATGAGCCCCGGTTTCCTCTGTGTACATGCACTGTCCAGTAATTACCAGATGAGCCCCTGCTTCCTCTGTGCACATGCACTGTACAGTAATTACCAGATGAGCCCCTACAATGGTCCCAAAAATGTGTCAAAAGTGTCTGATGTTTCCGCCATAATGTTGCAGTCACAATAAAAATCGCTGATCGCTGCCATTACTAGTAAAAAAAAAAATTCATAATAAAAATGCCATAAATCTATCCCCTATTTTGTAGATGCTATGGGCGAGATCCACAAACATGTCCCGCTGGTGTAGCCTATCTAAGTTA